>WTSP01018243.1:0-16071 GCA_025331215.1 Actenoides lindsayi | reverse complement strand
GCCCCAAAACACCCCGGGCCAACAACGGCGAAACCTTCAGAAAAATAACCCCCGGCAAGTGGTTAAAACGATCTTTGAAACTCAAAAAAAAAAAAAAAAAAGAAAAAAAAAAAAGGTACAAACGACAAGCCTTTGGGAGGAGGTGGGTGCACCCCAGCCTCTGCCCAGTGCCGTGACCCGGGCTGAAGTCAAGCTGAACCTGGAGGCCTCACGCTACAGCAAGGTAAGGACCCTTTAAAGGTCAGCTTTCCTTCACCCACCGTGATAAAACACGTATTTTTAAGTACAAAAGAACATCAAGACTAAGCATTAGCAGTTGCATTTCCTACAGCCGGCCTCCAACAATATCAGGCTTCTGCCTTCATGTCTTGTCTGGAAAGTCTAGAGACTTCCCTGTGAAGTCTCATCTGTTTCAGAGTCAGAAGATCCCTGTACCCAATGCACACTTTTTTCCCACAGTCAGCCTTTAGCACTTCAAAGAATTTCAGATTATCTGTGCAATACTGAACCTTTACAGAGTAAGGGGGGGGGGGGGGATTTTTTCCCTTCTGTTTTGCTTTTAGTATTACCAAAGCACTTTCACGTCCTGATTTTCAGTCACTTGATTACTGGTGCAACATGCACCATATGATCCCAGAGTGTGACATGGCATTCGAAGGCGGGGAGCTGTGTGCTCGCAACACTGACAGCCCCATGCTGGCCCTCAGCACGGACACTGCCACGGCTGTGCTGGTGGGATTGGTCTGGGGAACGCTGCCCGTGCAGCATGTTGTGGGCATAGGCAGAGCACAGCTGTAACTTGGGACTGCAATTCATTAAAGCATCTTGTTAAAGTTCTAATTTATTGTGCATGTTACCCGGGCTTCCCTCTCCCCAGCGCTGACCTGCTGCACAGCTGCCTGCAGAGCCCCTGCCAACAGCTCACCCAGAAGGTCTGTGGGTGCTGGAAGTGGCTGAGCTCCAGCTTGGCTCACTTACAGCCCAAAACACATGGTAAGCCCTAGTGAAAGGTATCTGCATTGCTCTTCAATATTTTGCATGTGTCATCCTCCACCTCAGCCGCATCGCAGCCCCGCAGCACACAAAAGTGGACTGTCACGGGGACTGGTGCTGTTAAGCCATGTGGTCTTGGGTAAAATAACCTCCAGGACTTGTAATAATCATTAAACATATTACTTTAACCAGCAGATTTGCCCCTGGGAAATACCCAGACTGCCTGCCTGCCATACTTGCTCACTCCTCTGCACCATTGTCCCACTGTGGAGACGAGGGCTGGGACAGAAGGAGCTATCAGGACACAAGGAGCTGTTGGAATGGATGGAGCTATCGTGGTGAAACACAGCCACCACCAGTGGGGAGATAATGAACACCCCACTCACCTCGCCCCAGGAGGACAGGGTGACCCCAAAGGGGTGCTGCTTGCCCCGTGGGACAGGGAATGGAGAGACTGTGTTGGGCTTCACAACCAGCTCTCGCTGCGACTCTGCTCAGCAGGGCTTTGGTGGCAGCCTGGACTCCCAGCTCAGGAGCAGCCCAATGCAGGCTCCCTGACATCCTCTGCTTTACTGCAGGCCATTTCCATATGGAAAGGCCATGTCGGTCCTCAATGCAAAGCTGTGTTCTGGCCATAGCTCAGGCAGCACGTACCCTGGCTGTAATGGTCACGGACTGCTTTCACAGGGCAAAGCCAAGGAGTCGACAATGAAAAAAAAAAAAAAATAATCCCAAAGCAGCGAGCTGAAGCAGCTCTGAGCAATAACTGTGTGTCCCACAGGAGAGCTCAGCAGACCGGACACACAGGAGACGTTGTGCAGAGCTGTGCTGGTTTCACTCTGATCAGATGAGGATGAGGTTGGTTTTGCAATTCGTGATAACAGCATTTTGCAAGCATGAAGAAAATGTGTGGTAACCCTCAGGCAAGCTGGAGCAGTCTGTGCACACAAACCATGCCACACGGGTTCTTAGTAAAGTCAGGCTAAGGGCTTTAGCTCTGCCATGCCTGCCCTGTCTCCTGCAGCAAGAGGCGAACCCAGCTGTCACCCAGCCATCACCCAGCCATTACCCAGCCATCAGCCAGCCTTCACCCAGCCGTCACCACCCCTGTGGCCACCTCGCTTCCTCTGGGGCCTGCACCCGGGGCCTGGCAGTGCTGCTCAGAGGTGACCTGTGGTGTGGGCAGCCCTGGTCCCATGGGCACAGTGACTGAAAACCCGCAGCCAGGCGGTGAGCCCCCGAGGAGCAAGGCTGAGCACAGCAAAGGGAAGGGCATGCTCACCAGCAGTGGAAAAGCCTTGCCAGCAGCTGCCCAAAGCTGTGCAGAGGGTGAGCAAAACAGCAGAAAAAAAATCAATTTGCTTTGGCAGAGTGTCATTACTGGCTGTCAACTGACTTGTATTAATAAAATCATTACAGCGGGTAACTGCTTACTTGTCCCCTTAGCTTGCTTTGCTCAGAAGAAACCTGACATTGAAGTATCCTTTGCATCAGCTTTCTTCACTCCTGAAATACATGCTGTACCTGGACTAATTGAGGACACCACACTGGCGTGGGGAGCATCTGTGTGTCCTGCCCTGGGGGGACTACTGGGGGACTCATCCAAAAGCAAACTAAGATGCCAGTGTTTTAAAAATGTAAACAGGACAATATAAGGCAGGTCACCATGACCCAGAGACCAGGCATGTGCTAATTCAGTTCCCCTCCCTTAAACAGTTCATTTCTGCTCATCAGGAAAGGTTCACAGAAACCAGACCTGGTCACAGCAGCTTGCTGTGGTGCTGATAGAGGATGCTTATATTTGGCACAGCTCTTACTTGGTATTGCGTTTCGCCTGAGAACCAGAATAATTCAAAATGTAATATAGCACATAATTGTGCCAAAATCTGGCCAATGCATGGCTCTGAAAAACAATTCTAAGTTGTGAACCAGCATCAAGTAGACACTTTATCAGAGAATATTTTTTTTCTTGCCTCTTCAAAATTTCCCATTTTTAATCAATGACCTGGAAGAAACCACCATAATTAACAGAGAATCCAGGTCCCAGCTCCAGAGCTGGGCACACTGGGCATACAGTAATTGTTTTGCTACTGACAAATTTAAGAAGTCACAGCTAAAGCTACGACAGATTTAGGGATGGGATGTGGTAGTTGGACCAGCCCTGGGGGGACATGATGGACCCTCATGGAACTAACAGGACGCATCCATTTTACAGGTAAAGACCCCTGAGTGGGAACACCCCCAGTAGGGCTCGGTATGAGTGCTGCTGGGATGGCATGTCCTGTTCTGGTGCCCACAACCCCTCCCCAGCAGAGAGCTTCAGCAAGGAGAACAGTGTGCAGTGCAGGAGTTGCTCTGCTGCTGGAGGTGAAATATGCAGCACAGACAAAGACATCCATGACCCACCGAGTCTGCTCCAGATCGCCAGCCCTCACGCAGCATCCCCACTTGCAGGTGAGCTCACAGGGCCATGAGCGTGCAGGGGAATCCTTGTGCTGTGAAGGCACCATCACAATTAACATCCAGGTGCTTCAAATGGACAGCTACTGTCACTGGCAGAAACAGACCCCAAAAAAGAGCCACAGAATCTGTACAGTCTTTTACGGCAAGACCAGCTAAGCCCAGTCAGGCACACAGACACTGTTCTGACTTGTAAAGGAAATACTATGTTTGGGGGATCTTTTCTTACAATTGCACATACTTCTCAAAGTCCCTGGTGAGGTTATTAGAGGCTCCTCTCACAAGCAAGAAGCCATTAACCACGCAGAACAAAAGATACCTTAAAAGCACCACCAGATCCGTGAGAAAGCCTCTTGCCTGAAAGGTATTTACAGGCCCAGAACAAACACATCCAAAATATCCTTTGGTGGGACACAGTCTGTCAGCTGGATGCCTGTGACATGGGCTGCTGTACCTTCCACGCACTGTGTTTTTCTGAGTTATTAGCTAAATCACTTTTGAGACTTTACTCCTCAAGACCTTCAGTTATCCCAAGGATCAAGGAGGCAAGAAAGCTCAGTTGCTACCTAAGCAAGACACTGGTAGCTCTTGGTGTCTTTTCCTTCTCTTTGTGACAAATGAGGGTCACCAAAGTTGACCAAGAAACTCGTGCTATTCCTCAGTATCAAGCATCAGAAATAAATGGACTTCTTGGACTTCTTTTTTCTTTGGTTGTTATCTCCTTGAGAGTCTCTAGGACACTTTGGAGGTTTCAGATAAGATTATGGACAATTACAAAGGGAAGAAAGAGTTCATCTCTCAGTATCTTTCTGGACAAATAATCTGAGGCAAACAAGGTTTAGCAACCTCTCTGGACTTGCAGGGTTTAGGATCCGAATAACTCATCCTGACGCTGTGAATGCGAAATGCAGCCCAGCCAGTTTTCTGACACGGCAGTGTCTTATCTAGCCTGACCTCTGGCTCCCGCTGGCCAAACCCACTAGCCAACCTTTTTATTGCAATCTGCCCATGAAATGCTACAGGGATGATGTGCTTTCTTCACCTTTTGTCCTGCTCTTTCGAGCTGTGCATGGCCATCAGATGCCTCGCACCCCAGCTGGGTCAGGGCCAGGCATACCCGGTGGGGGCTTCGTGTCCCCAGCACAACTGCCACAAACCCTGCATGTCTCCTTTGTGACCCCTGTGCTTTGTGAAACCCTGATGCTCACCGGCAGACTGGTGAATGGGTCCAGTTCTCTGCCCGAGAGAAAACATCTCCTACAGAGGAGCTACTATTCCCAGCATCCCCCTCTATTTGCATTACTCCTACTACAGCCCATGCCACGCAGCTGGCGCCACCGGGACGAAAAAGAAAAGAAGGTAAATTTCCTGTGCCCACACAAGACCTTTTTATAGCCAAAGGGTTGAGGTTTTTCACTCTCCCTGTTTTCCACTTAGGGAGTAAACAGGAAAACCAACCTGGCCTGGTAGCTAACTTGGGAGCACACAGTGCCTCTCCATGTGACTCGCTGTGATGCTTCCCTCCCTTTTTGCCATGCGGAGGTGGCAGGATGGTACTGGGCCAAACACCCAATGTCCTCAAAGTGTCCCCTGGAGGAGCTGACAGCCCTCAGCCATTCCTGAATGGGAACAGAGACCTTACCAGGACTGTCACCAATTACACCCAGAGCCAGCGTGGGGAATGTTTGGGGCTGGTCAGCATCTGTGCTGCCAGCAGACAAAGCAAAGGGTGAAAGCATGAGCACTGCACCGCAGCCAGAGTGGACATTTTCACCTTGCCTTTTCCACTGGGAACGTTTCTCATGCACTCACCTTGGTACAGCACACCCTGACATGCTGGGGAGGTTACTCTGCTGCAGTGTGGATCAGGGGGCCTGGGGAGGGCTATAGAGGTCAGGCTGGGGCACCATGAGGACATGGGCTTGGTTAAATGTACACAGCTTTCTTGTCTCCTCAGCACATTCAAAGCACCTCTACAGCTCTCACCACAGATGGGCTGGAACCCAGTGCCTCTGAGCAACCTGCAGATGGCCCTGCACCTCCCTGCACCGGGCTGGATGGGTTTGTGTGCATGGGCATCCACACCGCCTGAACTCAGACTGTGCCTGTGGACCTTCACCTGGGTTTGTGTTGCTAACATACATTTTCCTGCAAAGAAGAACCCAGACTCCCCTGGGAGCTGAAGTACAGCACCACCATATGTCATCCTTCATTGACTCACTTGGTCATACAGCTGGATGATGAGTTAGCCAAAATCTTGCCCCCTCTGTATCACCACCAGCTCTGAAATTCCTCCCCCTGAATCCACCCACATAGAACAAAACTGAAGGATCCCCCCTGTCCCCATCCATACCAGTGTTCCCACTTCACATGTCCCCTGCCCTGGCCACATTTACTCCCATACCACTGCCTGTGCCTCAGCATTCACCACCTCAGGGTGGGTGACACATGCATGGACCACTGTAATCAAGCCATCACTCTTACAGCAAAGCATTGCCTCCTCAGTGATGCTGCACAAGAGGAGCATGTCTTTGCCTTTAGCAAGGGAAAGACATTGGCAAATCCAAGAGAGAAAAACCCAAATAGTGCTGGCAACAAGTGGAATTCAAACTGTGGCGAGTCTTCAGGCCCTAAGAGATGCAGCAGGTCTCTGGTGGGCTCAGTGAGACTGCTAGTGTCAATGCAGTGAGCCCAGCAGAAGGAGCCGTGGTAACAACAGGATGACTTCAGTCATAGTCACAAGGCTAAACCAGCCATGAGGGAGAAGTTTTCTCAAATACCAAATAGGAAAAGTTACGTAACTGCTGCCCAGATTCTTCATACAGGGCCCGATTTCCCCCTCCAAAATTAGGATGACTTCCCCTTGCATCAGTTTCCAGCTGCGTCTGTGGCACAGCAAACAGGGGTTGTGGTTCCTGCCCACATGATGGGCTGCACAGGCAGCTGCAGGAGAGTGCCAACCCTGCCACAGCTCGGCAGCTTCCACCAAGTCTCATGTGCTCAAGGGGGTGGAAAAGCATCCCAGAAACCATTGCCTGCAAGGCTAGTCACAGCAGACAGGTTTGAAGCTCCTTCGTTGACAGATCACATGCTGGTAACCAAAGGGCTGAACCTGGGGCACGTGTCCTGTGGACACTCTGCCACAGCACCTCTCAACGCCAGCCTGGGCAAGGTGCTGTGCCGTACCCTCCCATGCTTCTCCTCCCAGGCCACCTGGAAAAGCAGCAGGAAAGCTTCAAGAAGCTTTGGCAACAAGACCACAGTAAGGTTTTAGGCTTGGTTATTTTTGATCCCCTTCCAAAATGGACAGCAAAAGCAAGGCAAACAGAACTCAGGCACGGGTGCGAGAGCTCAGTTCTTATAAATGGGTGTTTGCCCAGTACAAGGACATCCATGAGAGTGGCACTTGTACTCCTCAGCAGCAGGACAAAGGCTGGATGCTGGAATTAAAAGGCTGCCTCGGTCGGTGTTGCTCATTCCCAGGCACGGTTCATGTGTATGAATCACTGGCCACCCCTCTGAATCATCGATCGTTGTAAAATCAATAAAGGCCACATACGTTTTTCATGTACAGCCATTAGTCTGACCTTGTGTCTATCTCTGTAGAGAGTAGGAAATAAAAGCATTTTAGATCAAAGTAATCAGCACTAAATTTACCCAGTACTAGCACCCAGCGGAGCCTGCTGATTTACTGCTGCTGAGCTCATACTGAGGTTGTTTTTTGTTCCCGAGAGCCCTGGGCAGTTACAAAGCCCTCTTTGTCCTCCAGGGACATGAGCAGGGAGAAGGAGGGGACTCCAAAAGGATGTACTTCGGGATTTGTTTATTTCCTTAAACACAGGGACTGCTTTCTTTTCCAGGAGCAAGTGTCCACACTGCACTCAGGCCCTTCCCCAGGCACTCACACGTGGAGCGATGGTGTCCAGAGCTGCTCTGTCCCTCTCTCCTGACCCCCACCCCGGCTGCCTCCCCCCGCCTGGGCCTTCTGCGCTCTGCTGCCACGGCAGCACCCTTTGCACGGCAAAGCCTGCGGGAGACACACCAGCACTGGTGAGGAAGGCCAGAAGCACTGAAGCCATTCACCAGGAACAGGGCATGGTAAACTCAGCCTTCTATGGCCCTTGGTCTGCAGGCTGAAGCCCCCTCCTGCTGATGCCCCAGTCACTGAAGCCAGACTACCTACTTTTTTTTTTTTTTCTGAATGCATTTATTTCTCTGGGGGCTAAGATGCCAAGAGCTGGGCTGTGCTGCTGACCAATTACCATCACTGTTGATCACTTCTGCATCCACTTTCCCCACTTTCTGGGTCAGGCCTGCTTTAATTTTGTTAAGGGCAGGCAAAAGGCCAGTGAACTGGGAAAACTGCTCGGAGATGCCCTTGGGGCACAGAGTCAGGTCAGCCAGGTCCAGAAAACCCAAACTCCTTCCAAATGCCCACAAGCCAGAGGCAGGTCTGCTGCTTTCTTGCGTGGACCACTGCTGATTGCACACCAACAATTTCATAAGCCTGTCACAGTGCTCACAAAGATATCTGGCTAATGCTGCTGCAGAGGCCACAGAAATATTTGGCTAAGAAGAGATAATAGTCTGCTTTTTCGGAATAAACAAAATTGGTCTTTGCACTAAGTGAGGAGATGGGAGGGTGGGTTAGGACACTGCAAAGTGAAGCTCCTGTAATATCACGAGACACACAACCTTGACCTCAACAGTTTCAACACTCCTAAAAACCTGAAATTGGAAATAATTGTGCTTGCTAGAGACAGATCTTTATTATGTATTGCTTTGATTTTCATTTAAGATCATCCCCTGTTCATGCTTCCTCAGCTTGGAGCCCAGGGACCATCCCAGGTCCCAGCTACCCAAAGCCTCTCTCCGAACGCCATGGTCTCAGTGCAGGCACAGGGGCCAGCTGGCCTCACGGGCTGGATTTCACCCACTTCTCACTGCAAGTCCAGCATGTAGCCATCCTCCCCAAAACATTGGTCTGCCTTCCGACCACAGTCAAAATGCCATTCACCACATTGAAGGCACCCAGCAGATACCCTCCCTTCATGCCCCCATTAGGTGGTCGGTCTCTTCAATGTGCCTCTCCATCCTGCCTCCCCCCCTGCCCACCCTGTTGTGCGTTTTTACTGGAGACACCTCGGTGCTCGCCCTCTCTCGGCACTGAAACAGCTGTGGCCGGGCTGTGGTGGGTGTGCTGCTTTTGCAGGCAGAGCTTTCGTAGCTCGGTTTGTGCTGGCTGCCTCCCTCCAGTGTGACATACACCCCTCTATGTTCCTCCTCACAGTTACTTATTTGCAGGGCAGATACAGTGGAGTTTTTCACCGAGTCAGGCTGACAGTCAACGTGTCACACATAGACACAGCCCCTTTGGCCTTACCTAGAACATGTCCCCTTCCATGATCCACCCAGGGGTGCAGGTTGGGTTGAGCCACCCGTGCCCCTGCTGCTCCCTCCAGGGACAGACACAGCCAGGAGGCTTTAGCCAGGAAGGTATAAGACTTAACACATCTCCCTCCCAAAAGATCACAGCCTCTGAGCGCACCCGGGGCTCAGCCTCGCTAGACCTGCCAGCTCTGCACACACCGACACCCCCTAGGACAGAGCACTCTGCAGTGGCTCATCAATGCCATCAGCCTCCTGAAATAATACAGGGTCTTTTGGTTTCGAAGGAAACCACAAGCGCCTTTCTGCTTTAACCTCTCTTCTCACTCAGATGTAGGTGCAGACACAGTCCTTGCCCTCTCAATGCTTCACGGTCCCCACCGCGAGCCTGGGCACGCAGGGACACCCCCAAGGGACCCACCACGCACGGTGGCACGGCAGAGTGCACTGCAGGACAAAGGCACTGCACACACACTCAGCAGTGCTGGAGGTGAAGCACTGAGTAACTGGGGGATGATGCCAGGCTGGTGATTCCATACGCAGCTGCAGAGGACACCCAGGTTTGGCGCTTCCCACAAGAGAAGCATCCATGGTGATGGTATTTTGAAAGTAGAGCCATGAACTGCTCCATCTTCCAGCTCTGGGTGGTTGCTCCCTGCGCTGAACGGGCAGACACTGCACACACTACTGATGTCAGCCTGCCTTTCCCAGGGTAATCCTGCTGTACATGCAAGGCAGGTTTGCTGCATGAATGCCAACCATGGGCAGCAACCTCCTTATTCAAATTTGGTAGTCCATGGTAAGGTGTGTACCTCTCTGGCTTGGAAAATAAACAACCCTGCCCCATTGCTTTGCCTTGGTTTCTCTTCAGCGAGCCCTCCTCTCGCACCAAAGCCTCCAGCAGCCTGAATACTCATTTCTTAACAGCCTCTGTGTCAGCACCACGATGGGTTTCTGGGGTTTTTTTGGTGCTTGATAGGCATCATCTCACAGAAGTAAACATACCCAAGCTGCACTAGCAAAATTCCCCAAAGATTATATGGGGGATTTTGTTTGAGGGTGATTCGGGTTTAATGTTGCAGCTGGGCTTGCTATAAACCTTTGGACTAGAGCATGTCTCAAATAACTCCACCTGCCTACCTGATTATATTGTGATAGCATTACAGAAAAAAAAAAAAGGCTACTTTGACATTTATAATCAAACATGCAAGTTTAATGTTGAAGGATGGCACAGGGCCAGTGCTGGGCAGGCACTGGGATAGGACAAGCTCCCCCTGTCTGTGCCATTGCAGGCCACCCTGGACAGGCAGCTCTCCCCTGGCACAGGCAGCTCTCCCCTGCACACCCTGGCAGAGGTGAGGACAGCAGTGTAGCTGAGCACACACGCAGCCGCTGCTCTGGCTGTGCTGATGCTCTACCCCCAGATGCTCTGCCCACCCTAACACCCTCGGTCATGGCTGCAGCATGCACACGTGCAGCCCAGCATGCTGGAGCTGGTCTCCTGCCCTGTCCCAGCAGCAAGCACAGAGCCTACAGCAACACTAACCAAAAGAGGCAAGAGAGCTTTTTTTCCTCCCCCATTCTGCTTTTTACTCTTTTCCTCTGCCTTTTAAAATTCCAGATGAGGAAAATAAATATTGGAAGGTTATCCTTTATATCTCATGATCAGATCACAAGACAGCATGTGACTTGGGAGGGAAAAACAAGTCTTTCCAGCAGATGTCAACGCAGTGAGCAAGCTCTGCTGACTGCTGTACCTTGATGTCTACTGCCAAAGTCAATTCTTGGTGCATCCTTGAGGTAGAGAAGCTCATGATTCATCAGGATCTTATTCTAATTAAAGAAAACTCAGATGACTTTCATTTTGGCTTTGCTTGTTTAGCAATGCTGAATGTCATGTGTATGTAAGGACAAACATCAGCCCTCAGCCACTGTTTTGTAAACAGGCTCCAGCTCAGGAAGGGCAAGGGCAGGTTTGGAGCCACTCTGTAGGTCCTGTGCTCAGAGGATTGAGTAAAAAACTCCCATTAAGCAAAACTACTGCTCAAACAGGAGCCCAGGTAGCCACCCCATTGGCCAATAGCCCTCAAACTGGCCTATAATGAATGCCAAGGCAGGCACTGGTGAGTGGGGCCGTGCCACCCAGGGGAGCAGGGAAGCACGTCTCTACAGGGGAGGAGGTCCGGTGGTAAATAAGCTTGCCGCCTTCCCTCTTAAAGCCCATCAGGGTTTCCCATTCCCAGAGGGTAAGCGTCCAGGTGCTGCCCGTGCCCCAGCACAGGCGGGTGCCGGGAAGCCCTTCCCCAGCTGAGTGCTGGGGCTTGCCCGTGGCCCTGGCACAGCAGATTAGCCAGCGATACCGCATCTCGCTGCCGCGGCCCCGCTCCGGCTCCTGTCACATGGTGGGTCAGCAGTTCGTGGGAAGTTGGAGGCTGAAAGCTGAAAAAAAAAAAATAAAAAAATGTTCCTTTAGCCAACTCCTTCCCCACAGGAAATAAAAACTGGAGCTGGGCTTTAGCAATTGGGGTTTGATCAGACCTATCTCGCCTGGGCCCCAGGGCGGCTTTGTCTCATGTCGCTCCTGACCAAGCTCCCAGCCACAAAACCCAGCAGGGAAAGGATACAGAGAAGGGCAGAAGGGGCAGGGATGGGCAGGCGGGGTGGCAAATGGGGGTTGCTGTAGCTCTCCTGGACCCCCACATCAGGACCACTTTACATGGAAAGTCTCTCCCAGACATTCCCCATCTCGCGAGGCTGATGGGAAAACCTAGCGCAGCAAATATCCCCACAGCTGCTGTCCCCACGGCCCAGCTCAGCTGGCGAAGCCGATCCCAGCGCGCGGTGCAGCAAACAGGCTTCTGCCCTTCCTTTGCCCGGGCTCCATGGACAATCAGGAGCTATTTTTAAACCGGCTTTTTCTTTCTTTTCCCCTGCAGAGGTGATTGAATGGCTTTCCCCTCACACACGGAAGCGCAGGGAACGCAGACGTCGTCTCTCATTGTGATGGGAAAGGTTATTGGGTACAAAACAAAAGTGAAATCATTCGCTGGCATTCCTGGGACCAAAATAGCTGCCTGCTCTCCAGCACTGACGTTATCACAGGGGAAGGAAGGCTCTGGATACAAGCAGTCCTGCTCCAGGGCTCACGTACCGACCCTGCAGCAAGCCAACAGCCAGGCTTGCTGTGAGCAAAAGCAACACTCCAGACTGGCTGCTGCTCACAGTCCTGCTCACCACCTGCAACTAAGCCAAAACCCTGGGTAAGGGCTGCAGGGGCAGGCTGGGAGGGCTGGGGGGTGCTTTGCAGACAGAGAGGGCAGGGACACCCGAGAGATCCTGTAAGGTCCAGTGGAGATGGAGCAGCTGGCAGCCAACACACCAGAGCTGCAGCCTTGGCCAGGACATGGGGAGATCAGGATTTGGGGAGTCTTTCAGTGCTGAGAGACCTTCTGTGATGCTCTTGGCACTTCCCAGCCTGGAAGAGGAGCTCATGTACTGGGTACCTGGGCTAAAGAGATAAACTTCCTGCAAAGCACAGAGACTTCATTGCTTAAATAATTCCCTGTGAGGCAACTGCCAAGGGCGCAAGGGGTGAGTTGAGTAGTGCCGAAGCTGAGAATCAAGGAACATAAAAACTAGGGGTAAATTTTACTTCCCCTGAACACACAGTAAAACATTTACCAAAATTGTCCAAGGCATTTGCAAATGAGATGAGTGCTCCACTGCCTGCCAAACCCAGATTCTTTTCAGAGAAGATTTAAAACTCTTCTTCATTTGACTTGCAGTAATGAACTGAGTGCCTCCAGCTGCCAGCAGCTGACTTGGACTTCATCACATCCGGGAGCCTTTCCTGGGAGCCGTGGAGCTGCCACGTGCCCAGCCCTGCCCAGGAAAAAGGAGAGACCCATGGGCACTGCAAATGTTGGTTCATGCAAAAGCAGGTCGGGAAACACAAGGCAGCACTGCCCGTAGGGGCTTGGAGGGGACGGCAGAGCCGGCAGCGTGGGCTCCGCCGTGGCTTTCCTGCCTTTGTTGCCGGGTACGGCTTTATCGCTGTTAAAACACTGTTTGCTGCCGGGACTTTTTCCCCTCTTCTTAAATGTCAACTTGAAAAGAAAAATTTGGGAAAGGTCACTTACCAGAGGGACTGGAACAGCTCCAGTCGCTTGGATAAACACGTGTAGGGTCGGCTGCTGTGAGAGGGGATTTTAAACTAGTTATTTACCTGACTGAACAAGTGGTGTGTTTCGGCAGGAGGTGAAGACTTTATGTACCTTATGGGAGGCAATCAATCTCCCCACCACCCGTTCATCTGCTGCCAGGATCGTTAACCCTTCAGGGAGAACCCATCCAGGCAGAGAAGACGCTTCACTCAGGATGCCTAATCTCATGTTCTAAGGGTGTGCAAGCAGCTGTCAAGGCCCCAGGTTTACCCCAACACAACTGACCTGATGCTGTAGGGACGTGCTCACTGGCAACCCCACCAGACCCCTTCCTCCAGGCATCTGCTAGGGCTGCTCTGTGCCCCTGCATCACACGTGGTTATTCAAGCTAGTCAAGTCACTAATACTTGGCTGGAAGCAAGATGCCAGAGACTCCGTTCGTGAGGAGCAGCACTATGCAGACAGATGTACACAGCAGATCAGGCAGGCAGGATGAGTCCTGTCCTTACTGGCAACGTGAGCACTCCTCAGCTTCTCCCAGATGCAAACCCCAGAGATAACCAGGACATCCTGTTGATGAAAAGGCACCCATTTAGAAGATGAGGGGAATGGGATGGGGTTTTCACTACCCCCAGCTAAGGTGGGGGACTGGAAGGTACAAGCTGCACACCGTGAGATGACTTTTCCCTTACTGCCTTCCCAAGGCTGCTTCAGCATCTGGCAGATGCCATGCAAACCCTGGCAAAGAGCACATGGAACAGAAGCTCTTCTCCTGCTGCCCCTTACCTCCCAGTCAGGACCTGGCCACATTCAGCCTGTGTTTGAGTGTGCCCAGCATTCACAGCACTCCTGCTCCTGTTTGCAGGTAGTCATCAAATATGGCAATTGCCCCTACTGACAGCCACAGCACAGCACAGATGTTTGCCTGCTGAGCTGGGGAAGGTTTGGCAGCCCCAAGTACACCCGCTAATCCTTTTTAGGGAGCCTGGGCAGCTTAGGTGGGGAGGAACCAAAGGGTTTTCTGCAGGGTCTCACCAAATGCCACTCGCCTGCCCCAGTGGTGGCAACTTGGGCACTCCCAGTAGCTCTAACTGCTCCCCTTCACCCAAGCACTGTTCCTATTTCAGTGCCAGCAGGGCACAGTCCAAGCCCTAGTGCCTACAGCTCCTTCAGAAAAACTCCCAGCTACCAAAGGTGCAGGTGGCAAGGGGCTGCTTCCATAAAGATGTCGGCAGGCACGTCGATAAGGAGCCACCCCTACAGACATGGCCTCACGATACCCTTTAGCTCTACCCACTGCTCTGTGCTGGATCGTGGTGGGTATGTTTGTCTCTCACCTGACACGTTTTCGCCTCGCCACTGAAGGTGCTGGCTGAAGCCAAGTTGAGGATCTGACTAAAATAATAAGCCCTTTTCCATTTGTCTTCCTTGTCCCAGCCTTCATCTCCATGGCTTCTCAACAGAGGAAACTTCCGAATTCATTAAACAAAACCTAGTATTTTTGCACTTCTTTATAGTCAGTATGTTAATTTATGACCTGCACAGGGTGCTCTGTATTGCCCAAACCAGCACACAGGTCAGAGCGGTTCCAGTCAAATCTGCTGCAAGATGGGCCTCCAAAGCACCACCAGGCTGAACCTGTCTGCTTGATCAAGGTCACTAGACACATACTTCCTCCACTCCCTCAGCATCCTCTTGCTGGCTGGTGTGCATCCCACACTCAATGCTCCCACGAGGGCCTGGATGAGACCCACCACAAGCTGGGAAGGCTGAAGATGGGAAGGCTGGCACTAACCCCACAGGAGGCAGGGGATGGCTTTGCAGGTGCCTGCTTTGTGGTCATCCCCTGCAGCCACATTTGCTGAGAGATTTCCTGGCAGCAGCCCGTTTCAGGAAGGAGCAGACCACACCTCTGCCAGCCAATCAGCAGACCCAGCTCGGTTTGTGATCAAGCCAAAGTGCACGCTGAGCCAGACCGAGGTATTTTGGTGTAAGTGCTCTTTCCACAGCAAAAAGGCCCTCTCTGTGCTCAAGTTGAGCTCTGTTGACAGTCGCTGTGCTTACTCCTGAATAAAAGTGGAGTACACAGCCTTATTTGGGACAACTACTGGGATGCAGGAACCCAAAGGCTTGTGCTGACCACCCAAGAAAACCTCTCAGCCCCATCCACAACAGCCAATGCTACTCGAACCTAATGACTCACATTACTGCGTGCAACGCACAGCTTTCTGGCCTCCATCAGCCACGTAAAGGGTACCACAGCAGTGCAAGGTCAAAGGCATGAGGTCTCTGCACAGTGGGAAACCACCACTATGAGGCTTTCAGAAGTTAAGCTAGACAGAACTGTCAGCAGAGGGGAGAAGGGCAGCTGTTTGTCCTGCCAGTAAAAGCAAAGAAAAGGAGAAACCAGCCCACCACCACTTCCGATCGGATGTGACAGCGCTGTCTGAGGTGCTCAGCAAACCCAGCCAGGGCTGCAAGCACAGCACGAGACCCGGGAGCTCCCAAGAGAGGGGAAGTGGAGAGCTCCAGCTCCAGGGGTGCAGGATGGGGAACCACAGAAAGCAGCCCCTGCTTCTTCTCCTCCCCACACCAGCACTGTACCCCAGCTCATGCGTGTCTCAGGAAGGAGCACAGACCCCCACTGCACGTGTGCCGTGGCCCCATTACTGCTCGTGTCCCATCCTGGCAGCCTTCCATGAGCAGGGGGTGGGTTTCTCTTAAGAAAACCAAAGCCAGATCGTTTCCTATAGCTAGGAAAATGAAAAGCCTCTCACACCTTTGCACTGTCCAGGGGAGATGGCTGCAGGCAACCCCTTCCAAAACACAGCAAAGCATTCCCACCAGGCCACACACACACCCTGCAATAATTCATTTTCTGTGGAATTCAGTCACCTTTAAAAAAACCCCAACCAAGTAACAGAAACCCCCTCCACAGGCTTGCAGCAATATTTTGTCTGTAAATAATCTAGAGAGCAAGGTCACATTCCCAGGTGAAAGCGGAGTGGGGCAGGGCAGGGTGGGCAGGCGGGTGGCAGAGGGGGCTGGGGTAGAGGCTCTGCAGCCC
>WTSP01018242.1:19404-44838 GCA_025331215.1 Actenoides lindsayi | reverse complement strand
AAAAAACAGTAAAAAAAAAAAAAAAGAACTCTCACTGCTCCCAAAACCCTTCTTCAGGCACAAACATGTTCCACTTTAATCATCCTAGGAGCAGAAAAAATCAGAGCCGCCACTACAGCAAGTGTGTTTACCACACTAATTTGTGACAGTGAAAGGATAACAAATTGCTGTGCCTTTAGGTTAAAAGCTTTCTGATACATCAGGGACATTTAAGACAAGTTGCCGGTGACATTTTCAGACTTACATATTATACTACTTTTGTGATCTTATTTAGGGAATCTGAGGAGAAGAGCCTTTTGAATGAGGCTGGAGTGCCCTTTTGCTGACCTCCTCCAGAGCTTTATCTCCTTGGGAAACCTGGTTAGTGTAAGGGTGTGCTTGGCTGACTAGCTTTGATGAAAAGACAATTTTCAGAAATAGTTTCTTCTCATTAGTTTTCCCATTGCCACTGAGATCAAGTTGCCTCCTGTTTTCTGATGTTCTTCCAGGCACCAAGTTCAGTTACTTAGGTACCTCTGAAAACTGAGGAAAAGATAGCCTATACATGCTACAGCTGCAGAAGTCTTAACCCATCCATCTCTAGCAATGGTGATTCCAATTACACTAAGTATTTTCAAACAAGATGGATCAAATTCCTTAGTCAGAGTGGAAGATCTCTTTGTATCTGATTACTGAATGAATACTAGAAAAACTCCAGCTTTTAAGTGAAATATATTCAAGTGTAATTCCGCTGCTTCAAAATGGAGAAAATAGTTTCCCACTTTGACATTTGTTTGCCAGGGATTTTTCAAGATTTTATCAAAAATGTGTTTGAGTCTAAAAGCACAATTAATACCAGTCAGCATGGTCTCATGGAGAATAGGTTTTGTAAACACTTGTTCTTTTGTTGAAACAAACAAAAAACCAAACCCACAAAAAACCATACACTACAAAACAAACAAAGCAAATTAACTAGTCTGTGTTGATGCTAATAATACTGTCACAAAACGTTTTGACTAAAAAGTTTACATTGTCTGGAATTAGGGAGTACTTGCTATGGATCTGAAAGTGGCTGACTGATAGTTCTCAGAACTGTGATACTAATGAAAAGACATCAAGAAGCTGGGCTGGGAGAAAAGAGATTTTCTCAATAGAATGTCATTGGTACAGCATTAGTTCACATTATCAGTGATCCAAGTGACTAGAATGGCAGAATAAAAGTCTTGCCAAGAAGATACACAGCCATAGGAAAGACTGGCGGGATAGAAAATAACAAGACTGGGTTGACCTTCTGGACTGACTTGAATCACCTCAATAAATGGTCTCTATGCCATGTAAGGATAGTATTGCATTACACTGCATTGAGAAAAATTGAGAGAGAGATGGTCTGATAATTACACACCCAGCCAGGTGCTTCCAGGAAGAACAGAGAAAAGGCAAAGGAGAAGGCTATACCCAGGCTTAAAATTCACAGATGGGAGCTGAAAATAGATAAACGTGACCTTGCAATAAGATATTCCTTCACAGCAGTGAAGGTAATTAAAAGGTAGAGGGCATTACTGGAAAAATCAGCAGACTTCCAGACCCTTAGTCTTTAAAATTAGATTCCCTGCTTTTTTATAGGACTTGCATGCTTTCACCCTCTTGTGGAGAAATTAAATGCAAAGTGGGTCAAGAGATGGCCATAATCGTTCCTCAGGGCCTCACAGCCTGCAAATAATGTATTGACAAGTCAGATGTTAAGTTTACAACATGGCAGGGAGGAAAAAAGTCAGCTTGGCTTTGGGCAGCATCTGTGAAATGAACAGGCTGGTTTTAGACATTTCTGAGCAGGATTTCAGACCACCACCTCTTCAGAAGGAATCTTGCTAAAAGAGAGTCCAGAGAGGAACGACGACAAAAATCCTGACGAGTGGGTTTTGAGCAGAAATTCTGGTATGTGACTAGATCAGACACAGTGCTACTATAATATCTTAGAGAGGTCAGTACTAGGGATGCAGAAATGTTTCAAGCACTAGCCACTAGAAATACACTGCAATTAAAGAAAAACAGAATGTTAAGGACTTGTAGATTTTGCTGTGGAGTTGTAAAAATGCATCAAAACATGACAGGAAAAGAAGTCCTGCATTTCAAGGACATGAACCCAACAGTTTAACAATATTTTATCTTTAACTTGCTTAATAAATGCACAGCATTTCCAAAGTGCCTGGATTTCAGCATTGTGTTACTCTCTGTGCACAACACTGACAAGAGATGTGAGCATGAAGCACTACATGTTACACCACGTGATACTAATGAGTACAGCTACAGATCTTGAATCCTCCTGGCTCACTGATATTGGAAATGCAAAGTGAGCTCATTGCCTCTGCACAGCTGCTAACAAAGCAAATCTCCAAGGATAAATGACGGCCAAGGCAGATCAGGGCACTTTGAATGAGAGATACCATTCAAATTCAAAGAAGTGTAAAAAAATAAAATAGAGGGTTATGTGCCACTGAAAGGGAGGCAGAGAAACTTAATACATGAGCCTTGAATAAAAATGAGAAACTAATCACACTAAACTGAGGCCATGGATAGAACATTTCATCCCCTTTTTTGTATTCTGATCAGTCAGGCAGGAATAAAAATGACCTTTCTTGCATGCATGTTTTCAGAAACCTGGTTCAAGCAGATGTTTATTTTATCTGACTGGATCTCAGCTAGCCTTCAGCACAGATGATACCAGATGTTTTCTATTCAAGGACTGTTCTCTGAACAGTTAATCCTGGGCAGTAGGGCAGGTGTCTGTGTGCAAGCACTTCAGCTTCTGCTACGCTGGGATCATTTGGTGCTTTGTGACTTCAGCAGAGGCTGTCAGTCAGCTTACCTAGTACAATGTATGAGACCACCTGAAGTGGGCCATACCATAAGGTCTCACCTTACCAGGAACCATACCAATGGCTCACTATTTGCTCTCTGAAAGTGGTCAAAAGTGGTGCCCATGGAAGGCAGCAGATAAAGATGCATCAACAACATACTTCACCCAACTAATGTCATTAACACATGCCTGAGGGTCACAGTAAGCTGGGGATGGTTCCTACATATTGGGTAGCCCACAGTGCCTTTATCTGTCATCAGCATATTCAGTCTGCATACATGCATTTGGGTATCTACTGTATCCTGTGGTAGAGAGTTCATGGTTGAGTTATACATAACTTGAGCACATCAACATTGAACAAGTGAAGTTTTACACTGTGGGAATCATCTCCTGTGTGTTTTATACCCATCAGCTATTATTAACAAAGGAGTGTATAAAAGAAAGCCTTGGAAAAGAGATGCATGGTAGAATTCCATCAAGAAAGAAGGAGAAAATGAAGTATTGCCTTCAATATATTGCTAGTCTCTTGTTTGCTGACGTTCCTGAGAGGTATTGGAAAGCTAGAAAGGTAACATTTGCTTTTTCTTTGAGTTTTATTATTATTATTACTACTGTTACTACTACTACAAATATGTGCTTAGTTTGGGTCAAAATCCTAGGATTTAACCATATTATGCATTCCAGTTACTATAACTTTAGTTAGCTGGCATCTTGTCATTTTCTTGAAGAAATGGTACTCATTTTGTTAGGAAAGCTTAGGATGACAATGTAGAAGCAGGAAAAAGGAAGACATTCAAAGGAAGAAACATGTTTTAAAAATTAGAACAACAGGCTAATCAAAGAAGAGAATGTAAACTCCTAAAATCGTAAGGGTACTGATGAAACTTGAAACAAGTGATAACATAGTGAAGTTGCTGCTTCTTCTGTGCTTTCAAAGGCCTTGACTACATCTTACTGTATCTGCCTGTAGACCTGCAGCAGTCTCAGCAACAAAATGTCAGCAAGAAGAAAAGTGGAATGGAAAAGGGGTTTTACCGACTTCTAATAAGTGAGTAGAAGAAGAGTGGAAAAGAGACATCTGCCAGTCCTGATCCACTTATCAGCCAGGATTTCGACTTTGAGGAGATTTCTTAGTCTGGACAGACAGAGGAAGGAAAGTGAAGAAGAATTAAAAGATGTCTGTTCATTCAATCACTTTGTTATAAATCTAAAGGATTTGGCTGAAGGAACTCATCTAGACTTAGATTTTTTTTTCCGTATAAGCACCTTGATGGGTTTGTGGAAAATTATAGAACACAGTTCACAGAGGAGTCAAATTTCTTTGCATGTGGTTTGGGGGATTGTAAGCTTGTTTTCAAGACATTCATGGCCCTCTGGAGTTTTCCAGCCATGACTGCCGTCTGCATATAATGAGTCATTATTGCTGTCATATCTGAGAGCCCGTGGGCAAAACAAAGCATAGACCAATATGTTCAGAGCCAGTTTGCATGCTTGCAAAGAAGGACCCTATATATGTAGAGGCAGATACATAATTAAGGGACAAAAATAACTCTGTAAAATATCCCTGCTGTCCTTAAGAGGCAGTTGGCTCTTAAACAAGATCTTCTCACCGCTATATTCCAGGATTTAATTACATTACTATGGATGACAGGAAGTCATCCTCCTTCAACAATGTGGGATATAGTGATTACTGAAGGATAGCTAAAGAGATGATTGTATCATAACATTAAAACTGCTTTATGCCCCATTAACAAACCTAGTCTTAAGAGAATAAGAAGACATACCTTTCATAGAAAAAAATGAGTCAATATTGGGATTAGGCTATGTGATCTCCAGAGGTGCCTTTCAACCCCTACCATTCTGTAATTCTGTGATATTGAAAATTATTCACCACTAAGGAGAACACACACAATTACCCACACATACACACACACATACACACACACACACACACACACACACAAAGCAGGAAAACTATGTGATGCAATCTCAATAAATACTGTGAAAACTGTGCAAATGCTTTTTCACGTGACTTCTGTAAAACTACTTCGGCTTGCAGCATGCCACTGCATTTACCAGTTCTGGAAAGAAATAAGATAGTTTCACATCAACTACTAGATGTCAAAATAACCGGGGCAGTTGCATAACAGTTGCTGCAGCACAGAGAAGAAAAAAAAATATTTTTTTTGTACACACAATGTGTAGCTGAAGTGCTATTTGTATTTAATTTCTATAATATTGTGAAAAGAGTTTAGTGTTTTGATGTTTCAGAGTACTTTTTCCAGTTTGTTAAGAATGCTTTTTCCTGTATTTTGCCGACAACTTAATTCTTAGGCAGATAGACCTCAATACAAGACCGAGGTAAGTTTCTTCTGATGAACCCTATGTCATTGGCCAGCTGCAACACCAATTTAGTTAGGACCTGTGTCCCACATTCAGCAGGTCAGACTGGGAGCTGAATGGTCCCTTTTGGCCTGGCCTGGAGGTAGAAACTCATGACATACCTAGCTCCGGTCAGCTTCAGTTGAAAATACTTCTTCCTCTTAGCTTGCAAAGAGTAGCTCTAATTCCCAAAACACCATGAAAAAGAAGGCTAATGCCACAGACTTGTTTCACAAAGAGCTATCACATGCTAGTAATTTTACCCACAAATATTGCTATCCATGCTTAGCTGCTTATAAGCCAGAGGTAAGAAGCATCTTATTTCAGTTTCCTGGAGTAACATCCCATTCCCTAGAAATATTGCTTGCTGTACAGGTTATTTGTGGAATGTAGTAGCTGTGCTGACCTGCAGCACGTACGCGACTATTTCTATTCATTCTCTTCTGTACATAACATGCAGCAAAAGTCCAGATTTCAAATTCTGTTAAGAAGTTTACTCCAGAAGTGTGATCATTTAATAGGATCATGAAATTGCTTAAAATACACAGTGAGCTTTAGCATAAGAGAGCATGGATATTTTACAAAGACACATTTTTGTTCTGTTTCTTAGTTTATTAGAAGTTCTAAAAAGGAATTATAAATCTATCTCTACATTATCTAACAAGGCAATTTTAATCTTTATTTGAAAAATCAGATTTATAAAAGACAATCATATTTGCTGGAAGTATCAGAGCACAGAGCTGCTGTGCCCTGAAAATAGGGCAATAATCCCTGGTAATCCCTGGGTATTTAAGATTACCATGGAATAACACTAGAAATAATTTAGCAAGTGATTTAAGAATGCCTCAGACTGTAATTATGTGTAGATAAAGGTCACTAAGAATATTCTTGCTGTGGTTTGGAGTTCATAAAACAGTTAAGGACTTACTCTAAGGTGTTTTTAATTGCATTCTTCATAATTGAGGTGGAAAAGTAGCAGCATGGCAGCAGTATCTGATTTAATTTCTAGGTAATTAGTACGCTTCTAATAGGATTTTTCCACTGAACAATAGGATAGGCTGGCAGTATGTGAAGCAAGGGTCAGGAAAAGAAAAAAAAAAAAAAGTGAGAGTTTGGAAATCTCAGAGAGAGAAGAGTATCTTCAACTATTTGCTTCTCTTCAATAAATGAAAAAGGCAAAGACTTTTGCCAAACCATGAGGAAACTTATCTGTGTTCGTCCTTCGTACACATTTTCTTCTCTTAACTTGATCACTTCCCTCCTGCGGCACATACCCACTGAAGAAGCTTCCCCTGGAAAACAAGTTTGAAACAGCTGCTCCCAGCTTTGCAAAACCAAGGCTTGTATCATTATTAAGATACTGTTTGGGAACACTGGGATTTTGTTCCTTTGCTGACACCGGCTTCATGCAAAGGCGAATCTGTGTGCAGACCCTATGTCCTCAGCTTGGAGACAGAGACAAGGCTGCTGCCTTTCCCTGCTGCATCACTGCTACAGAGAAAGCAGGATCCCTGGCTTGATCCCTGTGCTAAGCAACCCCAGTCTGTAGTATGTTTTTGCACCTCTAATAGCACATCTATCAGACAGCAGCAGCTTATGGTCAGTAACACATGGCAGCATACCCAGTTTTCCTTGCCTTTACAGGCCACAGGCTAGTGGGTGTTCTCAGTGCCCGGCAGCTGCTCACTTCCACCCCAGCACATCCCAGCTTCAATTGTCTGTTCAAGCACATGTGGGGAAAAATCTGCACTTTTTATTAAAAAAATCCCACATTAATATGCAAAGACGGGATCCCTCATGCTAACAAAACTCTTTGCTACTCATTGTTAGTGAGCATGGTTTGGGGCTTTTCATCAGGGTCCTGTTTAGGTCAGCCACCCCTCCAAGCACCCAGAACCCCATCACTGAGGCTAACCGACCACACGTACACCCTGCAAAGGCCACAGCACACAGGTCTGAAAGTCCCCCACTAATGTCACCCCTTGTTCCTTCTCCCCCAAAAATTACAACACAGGAACCAGAAGGAGAGAAGTTTACTTGAGAACAATTTAGAAACCGAAAAAAGGTAAAAATATCAATGAACATGATGTTCACGGGTCAGGTGAACAAGGTTTAATTATTAGAAAACAACTACTGTCACTGTGATCAAGTTTTGGAATGAGATTATAATTATAACATTAGCTCTCATTCCCAAAAGATTAATGAATTGGCAAACTGACATTTAGAGTGTTATTTAATTTTTTAAGAAATACTAAAACAATGGCATACCAAATTTGCCTTTTTTCAAGTCACAGGTGTTTCAGTAACATCCAGGGTTCCTCTGGAAAAGAAATAGATTGGTCTGGGTTTATTATAAGGAAAAGAATTCATTACAGTAAAAATACTGTTTGGAGAAATCACATATAAATCATATTTTTGCCAGGAAGCCAAAACTGACAATCAAATAAAAATCCCTGAATAGTCATTATGGTAGCACAGATGTTCTCCTGCCACATTTCACTTTGACTCTCTCTATTCAAGTTGATCTAAAATAGATAATTGAATAAGAGGCTGTAACAACAGACTACAGACCTTTCTGTCCAACTTGGGCTCACAGAACTTTTCTTTCCAGCTTTATTCTCAAACCTGTTATTTCTGGGCCATATTTCCTGGGTATTGAACATGACAAATGCTATTTTAAAAGAAATATGTTTTTTGCAGAAATACAAGGTCTGCAGCTGTTATGGTGCCTTTTTTTTTTTTTTTTTAGCCGCTTGCACTGCGTAACATTAGCATTTCATAGAATTTGATTGAGAAGTTCAAAACTAGGGCAAATGTGCAGTTCTCAGAATATCAACTAATTCAATCACTTGGAGAGAGTAAGTGCTCCAAGAAATCACTTTGAAGACTGTTGAAAGTGCTGAGTCAGCAGTAAACTTTGCATACTGAGTCTGTTAACTGGTTTCATGGAAAAATTTATGCCTGTGTCTACAAAACCTTGCTTTTTGTTCATGAGAGCTATTAAGGATTTTCATTTCAAACAGAACTTCAAAGATCAAATCTCGGCAGCCCTTCTGAAAGTCCCTGAGAGTCTGGTGCCACTGTTTGCTTAGGAGTCGTATGATAAATTGATCTTGTCAGTTTGCTGTGTTAAAAAAAAACCAAACTCAAAAAACCAAACCAAACCAAACTAAACAAAAAAGATTGAACAAACCAACCAAACAACTCTGAAACATCAGCTCCCTTAGCGAAGCAAGAACTGGGAAAATATAAGGGGGATTTGACAGAAGTGTTTCCAAAGGTCCAAGTTGGAAGCTGTTCTTAAAATCAAATGCAAGAAAGTATCACAGCCGAAGGCTATTTGCATCACTTATATTTCATCCTTTTTCATGTGAACCCTTCCATTCAGAACTATTTAAAAACTCTGCAAATATTATCAAACTTGCACAAATTGACCCCAAATTTTTACTTTATTTTGACAGCAAACCATGCACCTGTCCAATTTCTACCATCTTAATTGGGGTCCTTTGGAAATAGGCACATTAAGTTCTGCCTCCATGAAGATGTCACCCTCAGATATTGCTTCAGGATAAAGTATATTTATTTAACTTGGACTTTCAAAACCTTTTGTGACTGACAAGAGTAGACCTTTACTCTTTTATGCTAGCAGAGCTTCAAGCATGTAAACCTCCTTGAGAAGTAAACCTCTGTCCTAAAAACAACCCGTGGCATGGTTTTCTGTTGCACTTGCACACAACCGAAAACGAGGGTGCAGTTCACCATGGCGGGGGTGGGGAGGGAGGGGGGAGAAAGGAAGGGACAGGCAACTCCCCATTACCGTAGTTATGCATCTGGATCTTGCTCTCTATAGCCTGGTCAGGATTGAGGTCTTCCATTTCTAACACAGACATAAATTGATAGCAGCACCATGGTTCATGAGAAATGACACTGCTCCTTACCTTATGCTTGATCAAGACCAACAAATGGAAAAGGCTGAATTTTGCACATACTGAAACCACCTCACACAAACCAGATCTCACATAAGGAGGTCAGCATCAAGCAGTAGTCCACAGAAGTTGCCTCTGTAGCTCCAGAAATGGCATACAGGTGTGTGACCCTACAGAGAGTTTTGCACTGAAACTTGTCTGGGTGGTACAGGCTGGGGCTGTTATTTCTGAGGACTAGGTACCATACATCTGCAATCATTTTGTGCTCTACCTGCCAGACATTTAAACAAGAAAAATTTCCTCTCCTTGCCTCAGTCACTGGTCATATTGTATTTAGATGTAGTACCTTACAAAAACATTCTTGGATTATTTATTTCTACTCTTTCTTCCTTTTATTGAAGTAGATACTTGTGGCTAAAAGAAAGCATTTGAGCCCAGCTGATTAAATGGGGGTAGCATTTTACTCTCCAGCACTTCAGTTTGGAAAAAAAAGAAAGTGACATCAGTAGAAGTTTGAAAGGCTGAACTATGCCATGGGTTGTTCTTAGGACAGAGGCTTACTTCTGAGCAGTTTATGGTACTTTATTTGTCAAAATTTGACTAATAGCTGCTTAGTGAAATTGTTTCTGTTCTTTCTGAGACATCGAAGTCCCAAGGTTGTCCTTTGTACTCAAGCAAGAAGCCCTGAGACACCAGCAGGCATCTCATCTGAGGAAAACTCAGGCTAAGTCCGAAAAAGCTCTTTCAGTCCCTCCTTGCCTGGGAAGAAGAGCATCTGAAGAGTCCAACAGGAAACAAAAGAGGAGCTTGGGCCATAAGATACAATTTATTTTGAAACAAGCTGCATCCTCTAAAAATAGTTGAGTGACATGTCATGCCAGAGCTTGATCCTATGCATCAAAAATATATTTTCCCTCAACTCTGTAGTTTTCAGCTTTTTATAAAAGGATTCCAGAAGGGCTTCCCAAGCTGTGAGTCTGTGTTAGTTTTCCAATCTAGAGGATTTCTAGGGATGGCTGGAGAATATTTTTGTACTCTGTCTGAGAAATGTGCATGCCACACAGATGGCTGGTGTGAGGAGAGCAGTTTCTTACATTTCCTCCTGTGATTTATGCCTCTAGATTCCCATAGCATGGCTGAGGGGCTCATTGCTAGCAGCTACGTGTGAGTGCAGAGGACTTTGTGTACAGTGCTGCTGGCTGCTTTTTGCCTTCTAGATGTTGTGCTTTTCTAATATTCACAAAAGTGAGAATTTTGGGGTTCTCTACATCAGCAAGGCTGTCACATTCTGGCCCAAAGCTTTCTGACCCATGGGGCTGATTAAGTGACCCCTTTGCTGTTTTTCCTCTCACATTTCGTTACCAAACTACCTCCGGATATCACAATTCTCAGCGCATTTCCTGTCAGAAATAACTGCAGCTCAGCCTTTTTAAAGTACATGGGCATGTTCTTTTCTACCACTCATTTCAGTCCATTCATCATTCAAGAGAGCTACCAGGGAAGGACATGTTCCAAAGGCTGTTTGCTACCTCAGTCCCTCTTTCCCCCTTATTTATAACATGGAGATGTACTGATAAACTTGTAAATCTGCACCCTTGTTGAGACTGGGACCCCTATTTCCCAGCTTGAAGCATAACCACCACAAAGCAGCTATATTTTAGTTATTTTTCCCCACAATGCTCTCCTGCAGAAGCACTACAAGACGTCAGGGTCTGGACCCCATCACTAAAAGGCATAAGTTGCAGGAGCTAGCAGCCACAAGGGCATTAAATAAAGTCACCTTTCACCTTGCTGACCTGACCGTAAGGATCAGTGCCGGCCTCAACCAGGGACCAGCGTGGTTGAAGGAGCCCAGAGCAAGGCAAGGCAGAGCCCAGCACGTCACCAGCATGCAGCCTCAGCTGCCAGCAGCTGCTGATGTTGGCTCTTCCTGAGCAGCAGCTCAAACCCAGGCTTTCACATTTGCCTATCTGCTGTGGGCTTGAGTAACCCTTTTTGTGAACCCATTCATACCTGTGGCCTCCCAAACATCCTGTGACTACAAGTTCTCCCGTTTAAGCATGCATTGTGAAGAGAAGAACTTCCTTCTTTTTGTTTTAAACCCGCTGCCTGGTATTTCCACCAGCTGCCTCAGACTGTGGGATCCCAGTGAACGGTCATTCCCTGGTTCTCTTCTCTATACCATTCATGGTTTTTTATAATGTTTCACTAGCTTCTCAAGCCCCATAGTTCTCTCCCATGCTGAACACAACTTACTGCATCTAGAGGAAAGCACTCAAAAGCTTCAGTTCAATTAGTTAAAAACCCTCACATTCTTTTATTTCTTCTTTCTTTACACAGATTTCCAAGTTATTCATTGCCCTCAATTAAACATAACAAAGTTGAAAAACATGAAGCCAGGAGTGCCATACTTGCATATTCAGCTGGATTAGCAGGACTGATGCATGTGTAACAAGTGGGACCATGGATTACCAAACCAAAACCTGTTGAATCCCGTACACACACACACACACACACAAAGTAAGGCGCACACATACACAAGCACATGCACACCTAGATGCACACACACACACATACAAGCACACTCACAAAGACCACATTGCTCTGAAGCACTAAGAGCCCCCCTTTGGGTCCAGATGTCTCAAATGTCTGCTGCAGCTTAGACACCAGAGACTAGCAACCACGTTCCCTCACTTCACAGCAGAGAAAAGACCCCACTCTGGAAAACTGAGCTTGGACTATCACAACCAGGGTCTCTTCACCTGAGAAATTCACCATCCAGACCTTATCTAGTGCCTACAAACACAGCCAGGACCCTGAAATACTTGGTCCCAGCCATGTCTGTGGAAAAACACATCCCACGACTTTAATAAGTCTGTCTCAAAGGAATTGTCCACTAAAGGTGAATTACAGCAGCATCACCACCGGACTAAGCAGCCACTGAACAGGGATAAAAGAAACATACCACCACAACCACAGGGCAGAAGAAGAGAAGCTCTCCATCAAGCAGGAACAACAGTGGCATTCACACAGATGTAGCACAGTTAGAAGACGTTCCTGTTTTTATGAGAACTATCATAGGCTTTTTAATGTTAGACATGTATTTGAAACTGAGCTTTGCACCTAGTTTCTCAGTTTCCTTTCTTCTGTTTGAACCTGTAGAAAAGCCATTAATATTATGACCTCAATCTCATTTTATGGGAATAAGTGCCACCAGGAACACAGCATAGCTTTATTGCAAAGGCAAGTGTGAGTAGTGTGCATTTGTAAACATGTATCAAGGTTAAGAGAGAAAAATCCATTTAAAGTAATTTAATATCCTTACACATACCATATAGTAAGAGGAAAACATATTCACTGGGTAGGATTTAATCTCTAAGAAAAAAAGTAGCAGACTACTTTCAAACTGTAACTGTGCTACTTTGAACCCAACAAATTGAGGTGATACCCAAAGTGCAGTTAAGCCAGACTGACTGTTTAAATGCAGACGAGTAGTACATCTATTGTTAATTGTTAGATCACAGCTCATCCAGCGATCACAAGATTTCCAGCCAGGAATCCCCAGATGGTTTATTTCTCTTTTTTTTTCTACAGTTGCCAGATCATTGTTGTACTTGGCACCATGTTTCCTTCTCTCAAGGGCAAATCCTCCCTGAAAATGATCAGCAGCTATCCCCTGAACAGAGCTGTTGGGGTTGTTAAATTCAACACGTGAGGCTGGTGGCAATGCCGCAGGGAGAATCCTCTGTTTTATCTCCTGCCTGTGGTACTGGCAGTGCTGCAAGGGTATTGCCACAGGCCAGGACTGAAGGGGTTGGTGCTGGTAGATGCCAGCACTGCTGAGAGCATGTCCAGCAAATGTGCCTCTCACCATGCTCATCTCACCAGTTTGCAGAGCAGCTCCTCCAGCATCTTGTCACCTATCACAGCAAGCTGCCACACAGGGGATTGAAGAAGACTTGTATTAAATCAGCTTCCTGGAGAAGGTAGGCATAGGTCTCTGTATTCCAGAAGACCTTGGATTATATTGAAATGGTATTTTGATATCAGGACTAGCAGAAATGGGGGAGGGTTTGGAAGAGCTCAGGCACAGCTACTCAGTGCCCATGGCTGTCTGGGAAGCCCTTGATAGTAATTGCCTGGAGTAGGATCTTGACCTGTCTGCCCCCTCTGTTCATCCAAGTGGGATCCCTCGGGCAGGTCACAGAGACATGATGAATCATTCACACCAGTGGCAGGTTCCTGTGGACCAGATTCATTGAAACTACCTTAGGATCATGTTTTGACACTGACATAGGCATTTATTTTGAAAAGGATTATCCTACGTTTCACCTCTATTACTTAATAACAACCTAGCTAAAGGTATGATGAATATGGCAAAGGAGAGAAGAACACTATGCAGACCAGATACCCATCACTAATTTAGAGAGTGATAATGAATAAGGTTAATAGCACTGCTGAGCTGAGAAAGTTCAATGTGCTTAATGTAGTTCAATGCTTAATGATCTTCAGCCAAACTTCCTGAAGATTCTGCTGGGGGATGTGCATTTTCTTCATACATGGGGGATACAAACTTGCTTCACAGTTCTGGATCCTGTTGACCCTGTCACTGGGACTAATATTTTTCAGTTTGGAGTCTCTTCCTCCTCCTCCTCTGTCCCTGAAGACTCTTACTCTGCAATCTCCAGGCATTTTCCTCTCCACAACAGTTTAACAGCACACACATGAAGCTCTTTAAACATTTCCCATTGCTTCAGCACATAGCAGAATAGATTTATCTCCCAAAGACAGGGTTTGTAATGAAGCTAGCAGACCAAGGTAATGTGAATGCCAGAGCAATCAGGAGTAGGGGAAGGCAAGTATCACAGTCTACTGACTTATGATTACACTGTTTGACCTTGCTAAAATTTTCTAGAAATACGTGTGAGTTTAGGCAAATCTCAACCTGTCTTCTGGCCAAAATGATCCTCCCAGGATAGCTTGTCTAAACAGGCACTATTTACTACTTTTTGGTTCCCAGTGAATCATTCAGTGTAATTTCTGAATACTCACTAATAACATGTTGGACCAAAGTACTAACTCCCTGTGGATACCAAGGAAAGAAAGTCCTTTACAGTTCTATCCCACCTTCCACACAGAGAGCACCTAGCACTTCATGCACTCATGAATTTACCCTTACTGCCTGTGAGGTATAGAGAGAAAAAAAAGTTTGGAAAGATTCACCTCTAACACACAACTGTAACTTCCTTGTAAGAATAGAATATAAACGTATTTTAAATCAGACATTTCTTCCACGGGGATTTTCTATTTTCTATTGCCATTTCTCTCATCACTAACTTTATTTGCAAAATATATTCCAGGTTGACAAGGTAACTTTTAGCAGTGAAGAGATTTAATAAAACTGATCTTTGAGTCACCTTGATCCTTCTCCACTGATAGGGCATGCTGTATCTACAATAATATTCCTACTGCCAAAGTTTTTCTACTTATTCACTGCAAAGCCATTAAAATAGTTGTGTATGGCATAACATGACATAAAACAGTAACTCTCCAGCAGCTTAAACATAAGCAGACTCTCCTTCCAAGGAGAAACCATAGTTCAGCTGCCTTTGGGTCAGTGAATATCTCAAATATTTTAATACTGAAAGGCTGAGAGCTATGGTTCAACAACAACAATAAAATCTCAGATAAAAACCTGTTTGCCTTCCAGTAGACATCTGAGAAAGATTTAAATCATTCCTACCAAACTGATCAGTATTCCACATGACAATGCACAAAGGAATTAAAGAAAATCAATTTCCTTCAGACCTTCCTACTTCTGAGCTTTTTTTATGAGTCAATGACAGCTGAAGTGTTTGCATCACTAATGAGGTCTTTCAGCACATAGTACCTCAAAGGCTGCAGAAGGGCTCTCTCAGGATGGGTAAAGCAAACTTGCTAGATCTGATCTCTGGACTTCAGAGCAAGAACCAGGAAGTGCAGCTGCATCACACCTCTCATACATACATACACATATATCCTATTTCAAGTAACTTGTATCATGTAGAATAAAATTTTTTGCTAGCCCAGTTGCATTCATATGAATTACCCTAGACTCCACAGGAATCGAGAAAAACAAGGGCACAACTACATGCTACACATTTTAAATGTTGAAGGTAGAGCCTGAAGGAATAAAAGTAGTTCTTCAATGTCTTCCAGAAATGATATGTGAATTTCAAAGTATGTTATGGCCATTTTTTTCCCCTGTAGTAGCTATGTTTACTCCAAAATTGGAAAGCTTGGCTTGAGAGGTCCCTAGCCTAAAAGTATAATTTAATACAGCAATCATTAGCACATTTCACAGCTGTGGTGTGCAGAAAAAAAAAAAAAATAATTATGGAGACATCATTACTTGTGCTCACTGCCTCTTAGAATACTTAACCAATAACCTTGTTAAGAGGTGTCCCTTGCTGTGGTACCCTGCCTCTCATAAAACACCTGGTGGGGCCAGTGCTTGCGGGGCAGCCCTGCCTGCTCAGCAGCATCTCTCACGGGCTGCAGGAGCCTTCTGCTGACTGACAGGTACAGGAGTCGCAGAGGTCTATAAATTCCCTGTTTCTTATTGTACTCACACCCTTCTGCCACCTCCAGATGTCCGCAGTTCAGAGTCGATGATCCTCCTCCTGTTTCCGGTGTCTTGCACACGGTTTCTCTCCTGCAATCTCTTTCACCTCAGTTTATGAAGTCAGCCTGCTGCATCCTCCATTAGTCAGCAAATCACACTCTTAGAAAACATAATTTTTCAGGTTTCTTTTTGAAGCATTTTAGCCTTTAAGAAGCCCTCTACCAACTCTGGTGCTTTGTCCAATACTGCGGAAATTTCTAATATTTAAGTCTCAAGTTTTTGACAAAAATTCCTCTGATGACTTGACCTTTACTACAGCTAACCTCCAGGTCTCCAACAGCTGCACGGTTTGCTTTATTGGTAATTTTTCATCCTACTTGGCAGCTTACTCAGTGGTGCTGTGCCCCCTTGCCCTGTTTTTTGGTACAGGGTGTGCACGGTAGGAGGACAGCAAACGGCGTGGGAAGCACTTGAACTTGCAGAAAGTTCAAACGCTGAAGGGTGGCACCAGTAATTCCCTTTGCAGGCATTAAGCAAGTCCTACAGTCATGTCATTCTGTTCCCTTGAGTGAAGGTTTTAGTCGAGCTTACCGTGTTTCAACTGAACTTACTTTCTTTGCCTGAACCACCACACTTTTTTACCCACATTATGGCAGAAAAAATGCCACATATGTATGTAAAATTGGTGAAGAAAAAGTGCCTTCCAGACACAACAGTAACCAAATCAGGGCTTGGGGTATCACCACTATCTCAAGTGTTTGGTGTTTGCATTGTTTATGCAACCTGCAGGCTTTGGGTTGTTTGTTTGTATTTTTTAAAGAAAGAAACAATGAAAGACTATTTGCATAAATCCCTTTTTGCTGAAAGAAAGGCTGTCACCAATGACTGCAGCAACAATTGGCACTCAAGCATTCAAGCGGAGCTCTACAACAAAGATGCTTTTTAGAAAAAAGACTCATGTTTAGGAAAAAGCCCTTGCTTGCTGATGTTTGAGCTAATGCACTTCATTACAAGAGCCTGACCATCCTGTTAATTGGCTAGATGATGCAGTCATTAAAATAAATGAGCTACACTTCTGCAGGGCTAGCAGTTCAGGAATCCATCGTGCTCTATTATCTTACAGTGAATAGCAGATGGTAAATAATGCAGACATGTAATTAAGCTGACTAAACTTTAAAAAAAAGGAAAATTCTAAGGATTCTCATGCTTCTCCCCTTCTGCCAAAAGTCATTACCTATCAGATATCCCACAGATTCCCCAACAAGCCTTCCAGAATGACTTGCAAGAAGCGAGTCTCTCAAACATAATTAGTTAGATTAAAAGTTTAAATTCTTTTTCTTCATGAAGTGACTAAATTAAAGGTGCATCTAGGGGAAAACAGATATTGTTGCACAAGAACATCCTACCATCTTTACAGGTTGATTATCATCTGACTGCTGTAAAAAGGAGGTGAGATGAGTGGGATGCTTACAAGGCAGCCTATGAAATATAAGTGATGCCAGACACTTATAACATGTTGCAGAAGATACAAACCTAACAGAGATCTATAGCAAATTCACAATGTAAAAATTAAGTTAGGTTCAAGTCTCAGTCTAGCATGGAGAGTTAGCCAGAATGTACTAAAACTAAGCATTATGTACTCTGTGCAGGGAGCTTCTGCAGGCTGGTCCAGCTGCAGGCACACAGCTTTCCCCCTCCTCCACTCTGCAAAACAAGATATTTTGGTCTTTCTCTACAGGTCCAATATCATCACTTGGATAGACCAAAGTCTAAGGGTACTTCCAGGACACATTTGTCTACCAGTTACACAACTGCTGGCATCAGCTAAGACCAACATGGGCTCAAATCACCAACTTCAGCCCAAAAGCTCCCACCACCCAAGCCAAAGGACTAGGTGTTTAGGACTGTCCACCAAAATGGTATGTATTTGGACCAGAACTGGTTTTGAAGCATTTTGTCATGAAAATTTCACACAGCGAAGGAAATCTGACTGTAACCTAATATAATCAAGTCCATTCAGGAAGTATGACTCCAAGGAGAACATTGTCCACATCCAGTACCACCAAACACCCTACTGAAGGTAAAAACCATCCTACAATATCATTGCCTGTGACTTGAAAATTTCTGCTGCTGTTTCTTAGTTGGATGTACTACTAGCACCTCAGGATCTACCTTTCTTATCTTCTTCTTCTTTTTTTTTTTTTTTTTTACCCCTTTGTCTATCAGGTCTATTAGTTGACATTTACAGCGATTTGTGCAAATGAGGAGAAGGGGCCTCCTGTACTGATGAGGATTTAAGGAATTCTTTTTCACTACCTCTTCAGAACCTGGCTCTGACCTCTTAATCCTGAATAAGTCTTTTCCTTCTTTTTAACCAGAAAAAGCACAGATCCAGGAGATATATGCTGTTTGCAGAGATCCAAGATAAGTAAGCTCTTTAGCTAATAAAAAATTCTCTCAATGAAGTACTTGAGTCAACATGTGCGTGTCTAGGAAATGATAGGCAGGCATATAAATATGCATAAGTGTATATTCAAACTTCGTTTCTCATTTCCTGTGGCAGAGCATTACCAGCCATGGAGTGGGAAGAGAAGAGGGAAGGAATAAAAACAAAACAAAAACCCCCCTCTGATTGCTGCCTTGCTACTTAGTATCTCTTCTGCGCTGAAGGAGAGACATCCAGTCTGCATTCTAGGAAACACTCAATTCAAAGCCAGGAATAATATATAATATATAAAATATATTACATTTGAGAGCAACAACCCATCCTGAAATGTTCTTGCATCTCTTAATAAATGGCAATTATCCATACACTATCTATTGTAAATGAAAAAAAAAAAAAAAAAAAAAAGCCTACATAATGAGACATAATAGTCTCAATAGTTTGCTGAAAAAAAGAGGCTTCTGGGAAGTATCAGGAAAACACATCATATCCCTGAATTCTGGGAAAATATGTAAATCTGATTTAGCTGAAGTTTGTGTAACATGGAGGCAAATACCTTACAATTGAAAACACATTGGAAGAGTGGCTGGAAAGCTGTCCAGCAGAAAGGGACCTGGGGGTACTGATCGACAAGTGGCTGAATACTGAATATGAGCCAGCAGTGTGCCCAGGTGGCCAGGAAGGCCAACGGCATCCTGGCCTGTATCAGGAATATTGTGGCCAGCAGGATCAGGGAGGTGATTGTCCCTCTGAACTCAGGAGCGATGAGGCTGCATCTCGAGTACTGTGTTCCGTTTTGGACATCTCAATACAAAAAAGACATCAAGGTGATGGAGAAGGTCAAGAGAAGAGCAAGTAAGCTGGCGAAGGGTCTGGAGAACAAGTCTTGTGAGTTGCAGCTGAGGGAACTCTGGCTGTTTTCATTTGAGGAAGAGGAGTCTGAGGGGAGACCTTCTCGCTCTATAGAGCTATCTGAAAGGGCTTTGTGGAGAGTTAGGCATTAGTCTCTTCTGACAAGTAACTAGTGACAGTAAAAAAGGAATGGCCTCCAGCTGCACCAGGGGAGGCTTAAACTGGACATTAGGATAGTTTTTTTTCACTGAGAGGGTTGTCAGACATCGGAACAGGCTGCACAGGGAGATGGTTAAGTCACCATCCCTGGATGTGTTTAAAAGCCATATAGCTGTGGTGCTTGGGGATGTGGCTTAGTGGTGCACTTGGTAGAGTAGGGTTAATGGTTGGACTTGATGATCTTAGAGGTGTTTTCCAACCTAGATGATTCTGTGATTCTTACTTTTTTCAGCAGAGGTCAGGAACAAGTTATACTGCAAAACATGTGTTCCCTAGCTGCTTTTTTCATAGCTTATATCTAGCTGACATGCAGAGCTAAAATCTCTCACTTCCAGTCAAAGGGAACCTTTTTTAGAGAGCCAACCTGATTTTTAGGTCTTTTAAGCAAAGCAAGTTGGACAAGCATGTCTCTGCCAATTTATTCTCTGGAAAGGCAATAATGTCCTGGAGGCTATGCAACATTTTATGCAGCCATTGCTGATCAAGCCTTTAGACATGTAGAGTATGCCATTTTGACAGTGTCTGCTGAAAGATCCTAATGGCTGCCAGGAGGGGAATTTCAGAACCAAAGACAATAACAGTCCTCATTAGAACACTTGATTTGCCATGCTTACTTTAGATGCAGTTGAAGGAGCAATGAAACCACTTTCTATATAATAACAATAATCATAATAACAATAATAATAAAAAAACCCAAACCAAAACATTTTAGAGCTGCCCTGTAATGCATTAAACCGCAAAAGTGGGTAGGGCTAAGCCATTTCACCTCGGAATTTCCACTTGTTGTGAAACAAAAGGTTGGAATATTAGTTTTTCAGGATTTGGACTTTGGAGACATGAAGTCAGGTAAAAGGATTTGGAGAGGGTACTGCAGAGAGAAGGGGCTTTCTGAATGCATAACTCCTTGGAGTTACAGTCTTTGGATATACTAAGAGTTGTAGCCAGTGTGTACAAGCCCAATTCACAATCTCAGTCTCCATATGCATGATTCATACCCCTGTAAATTCTCTCCTTCACAGGTTTCATTTTCTCGGTGTTTCCAAAATTTCTGAAGAAGTTGACTGGAGGTTCCAACTTTGTACAAATTCTAGGAATTTACAGAAAAATGTGACAATTACACTGCAAAGAAATCCCAGAAATGAGCCTCCAGGACTCACAAAACTGTTGTTTTTCAGTTTGTCCTGATTCTAAAATTTGAACTGTAAAGGCTGCAGAGAAAATGAAAAAGAGTCTACTAGTAACTAGTAGATTAAAAACCTTTGTGGATGAGAAGGCACAGTAAAACTTTAGTGGAACAGAAGAGAATTCTATTTACACATAAAATATACATAAATATATGCATTCCTGTTCTGGTAGGACACGCAAGTAATACTAAGGAAAAGTAAATCCATCTTTTAAATTGGGTCTCTGCTGATGTAGCAAAGGATCATACTCCTCTTATATGGCACTTGGGAATCAAAGAAAAGAATGGAAATGGATGAATAAACATCACCTTTTGATTGCGTTCCACTGGGACAATACTGGACCATTGCTGCAATAGGTAGTTTGTTGTTTTGTTGGGTTTAAAAAAAAAAAAAGTATATATATATATATAAAAAGAAAAAGAAAGATTAGCAGGATTTAAAAAGATTCATACTTTTGATCCAAAGAAACTGCTCATCTTTGCTGTTTCTGTGTTCTATTCCCTGCTCTTCAAGTCTCCAAAGACCTGCCATGGCCCATTCTTTCTCCTCTCTCTTCGAAATGATTTTTTTCTAGTATTTTTGTAGATTATGTAAGAAGTGAGGTCTCCCTCTCTGGTTATTTTCATTTGCACTCTATACCCTTCATGTTCCCCTTTAAAATCTCTGTCAATTTATTTGCACTCTGCTCTTCTGTTTATAAATTCTTTTGCTGAAGTTCTGGAGTCTTCCTTTGCATTTTGTATTGTGGGTCTTGGAGGATGAAGTGAGAATTATTTTGAAGTGTTTTTTCTGTTTGCTTTCAAGACCACAGAACACCTTACAACTAGGTTATTTGTTGTTTTTTCACTAAATCCTCTTGCGCTTTTTAGCTGAATTTTGTTTTACATTTCTGAGAGGCTGCACTGCTCTGCTTTTGGACTGGAACATTCTATCATATGAGCTTGAGAGACAATCTCAAGAGCTTGTAAGACTATCTCAGGGTTAAGATAGATGCTAATCCAGGCAAAGGCATTATTCATTTGCTATGGTTATAGATAGTAAGCAGTTATCAAGGATTCCTTCTCTTTCAGGAAATATGTTTTTCTGATTTTAATATATCCTAATCATGTAAAGCTGCAACTCGAACAGATCTGCTCCGGGTATTTGCTAGTTGCACTTTTGAGTATCACCAAATCGTAGTCTGTGCATTTGTGTAAAAGTGTGGATTCTAAATCCATCCCACATGTGCAATAATAATAATAAAGTGGACAATATTTTGTATCAGACTGAATACACTTAAGGAGCTATTGACAGAGGTCATCTCATTAAATGACATGTGCTCCCCAAATAATAAGCCCAATCAACAGCTGAAAGTGTAGGTGTCCATAAACCTTCCTGTAGCTGTTGTTTCTCCTATTGGCCCTTTCCACTGCTCAGTCCTTGCAATCTTGGTAGAGTTTCTGCAGACAGTCCTACAGCTGGTGTGATTGGGGGACCTCACAGAGCTGTCTGCAAAAAGTGGGAGGCACAGAAAACACATAGTCTAAAATAACGACATTTGATCTGACTTTTGAGGACTGAAAAATGGTATCACTACTCAGGAGTGCCTCAGTCACCACAGCTGAACCACAGAAACCTGCACTGATTGTGAAAGTAACATGTTTTAATCTAAATTATTATTCATAATCTTAGCAAACCGTAATAACAGTATATAATAATAATATGTCATAATATAATGGTGATAATAATATGAAAAATATTGATTCATTATCACAGATTTGCACTAAAATCCTCTGATTGGCAACACTTACTCCATTTTAAGTGGTCCCTGTTGTGCATTAAGGAAACAGACATTATATCACAGACCCCAGCTAACCATGATGCCAACGACCAAGATGAATCATACACAGAGAGTCCACCCTCTGAAAAAGTAGTTAACAACACTACTTGCTGAGTCTTAGCAGAGGAAGTCTCATTAGTCCTTCCATCAAACAGCCAGTGGCTGATAAAAGCAGAAAGCATGCAAGAGATTAGAGCAGGCTTTGCTTTCTGCAAATGTTAATGTCTTCTCACTTTTTGCCAGTCCAAAACCTTCTTATAGCTATTAGAAGATGGGAAGTCAAGAGTCTCAGATGTGCAGTCCTACATCATTACCCTTAGCAACTTCTTGAGCTCCCAAGACACCTGGGAAGTCAGTCCTGTGAGACTGGGAAGCATCATGAAATCTGCTGTAGGGCTTCTGCAACATTATATGCCACACATGAAAGCTCTGCATTTGCAAACAGGCTTCACTTCAGATATAGATGAGTTGTATTCTCCCATTTTTACACTATCTCCATGTTCAGTCTCAGCACACACACAAGCTGTGGGGTATAGAAATCTCCAGAGAAGTCAGCTGGCAGACTAACATAGAGATCAAATTTACACCTAAGAGTGATTGAAGAGAGAGGATTGATGTAGTTTCACTGGGAATGTCAGAAAGGCCTGGGGCAGCTCAAAATGTGAGATCAGAGCCATCAGGGAGCAATAATGTAAGCCTAGGAAACTGGAGAAGGAAAACAGAAGTGGCTTAGGGTGTACTTGAGGTAGATCAAAGAGATGACTTGTGAATGAAAACAGCCCAATCCAAAACTAATTGAGTGAATGGAAGAGCAGACAGACACAAAGACTACAGCAAATCTGGTCTCCTTTACTATCTTCTGTTCGATCTGGACTATGCTTACAATAGTTACCATGATTATCATGAAGATACTATAAGTAGGGCACTGGTGGTGTTAACATGCACCATGATTATATCAGAGGTACCGTTTATTAGACTAAGCTGTATCCTTTGTAATAGAAATGGCTTTTGCCAATTCTCTTTTCCTGTTCACATACTACTTAGGCAGGGTTTACAAGAGGAGGAGCATAAGAGCTTCGAACCTGAGATGCTTTGCTTTGTCCTCTAGGCATGGAGTCAAAGGTCACTCTCTGGGGGCACTCAAAGGAAGATGTTCCACAGGACACTGAGCTGGAAAGGGGCCAAGGAAACTGCCAGATGCTTCACAATGTATCATTTTCTCAAAGATTTAAATCACCAAGGAGTGGGTCTCTGTAAATGCAAAGGTGTTTCATCCGGATCTTTTCAGTTTTGACACACAGTTACATAAATCATGTTGAGAGATGAGGCAGCAGCCAGTATCAGGACCTCTCTTTTCCTCTGTTACATCTGAGGAAGAAGGGGGGACAGGTAAACTAAGACCATTCTTTTAGTTCCTAAAACCTTTTATACTGTTCATGCATTTCCCTAGTAATCTTTAATTATGGTACAGAAGTCTTTTGCCTTACCTATCAGAAGAAAAGCCAACTGAAGAAGCAAACCATTTAGAAAACATAGCAAAACCAGTGATAATAGGAATAAAATCTCAAGAGCTTTCAATTTAGGCTAGAATAGATGAGCTGGTCCATACATTCACAGCAGCAGAAGGTGAGGCTTCAACTGCTACAAAAAAAATGCTTTAAGGAAGAAAGGACCCACGCAGACATCAAAAGCCTGCAACAGAAGGACCACCCCTACAAGATTAGCTGCCATACCAGGAGAGCTGGGATCTTTCAGATCCTTCCATGCATGCTTAGAGTGTGGCATGCTGGTTAGACTTCTGTGCCTGTAATAAGGAACTGGTACCTGCACAACTGGCTAAATGACATTCCTGGTGACAACTGCAGCTCTTAGAGCTGTGGCCCCCAAAAAACTATAAGGTAATTCAGGGCTGGGTGTCAACCAGGCAGATTCATTGCAAACTGTAGCAATGGGCGAACATCACTGCGCTGATGCTCCAAACGAAGGAAGACAAAATAAGGCAGTTTACACCATAGACAGACTACATTAGGAAACACCTTTTTTCCAGCAGTTTACACTATAGACAGACTAGATTAGGAAACACCTTTTTTTCCCATCTTGCTGTGTACCTCTGTCTGCCTCCACCATCTCTGCAGCATGCACTTCTGCACAGACATCCTCTATTTGACTTTTTTATCTGTAAAAGTCCTACAAGCTGACTAAGAGGCTTCTCATATACCACACACCCTGCCCCAGCTCATCACAGCAGGAAGGCAGAAATAGGTGTGTCAGTATGGCTGTATCTTAGCTTCATCAATCAACTCAGCAGTGATGACGGGTCCAAATGAAGTCTTTCCAATCATTAGATTCCTTTGGTCTACAATGTGCCAAAAGTTTGACCACAACTCCCTGGCATATGTAGATGGCTTCTGTGATTCCCAGGTGGTCTCTCATAGAAATATATCCCAGGCCTGGGTCTGGTTAGATTCCCAGAACAGATGAGACCAACACAGCCATGGGCTCCAAAGATAAATACTTCTTGCAGAATACACATTTTTTGGTGTAGGAACAAAGGTCAGAAAATAACCATGACCTGTGGAGTCAGAGATACGAAGTCATAGCAAACCTGAAGAAATAAGGTTATCTACCCCTATTTGTTTGGGAACAACAGAAAAAGAAGGCTTCTATTTTCTTTTTTCTTAACCAAAACAGTACTTTAAAAGTAAGATCTTAAAAAGCAATAATTTTCTTTATTTGAAAAAAAGAGATACTATCACATTCTCATATAAACTTATCCCCAGCAGCTCAGTTCTATCCGTCCCCTGTTCTGGCCTCCTCTTCTCTGACACCTCTCAGGCCCAGGTGACTGTAGAATTAAGACAACAATTCTTCCTGTGACAGTAAGATAAATCTCTGGGTTTTACAATAGCCCCTTTTCAGTGGAATTTGACACCATTTTATGATGTGATTCTCCAAGAAGAGCACCCAGCTGAGCTGCAAATCAATACAGAATTCATTAAAGGACCTGGGCAGTGGCTTGATCTCTAGGCTGAAGAACAAGGTATGTCTCTTTCCCTTCCTTGTTACCACACTGACAGCACAAAAATGTATGAAAGATTATGGGAAGATTTAAGAAATCAGTAGCACTTGTAGCTTTTCCTTTTTTTTTTTTTTTTTTTTTTTTTATTTA
>WTSP01018242.1:0-17441 GCA_025331215.1 Actenoides lindsayi | reverse complement strand
ACTCTGCTCTCTCTGATGGCTTATGTGCCCAGATGCAGGTGATATTGTAATTCTGCTTTCACCATTGCATTTCAAAGCTTGGAAATCAGCAATATCCACTTGTTTTGTGGCTAAGGGCATGGACACTAGTGGAGGTGAGCCAGATCATGCAGCAAAGGGATGAGGTGCTAGGAAGCTCCTGTGCTGCAACAACTCCATATGGCCATTTCAGTCATCTCTACCCCTAGTCCAGGTACAGGTTTTGGTACATTTACAGTTTCTCCAAAACAAGCATCCACCCCCTCCTTGTACCTCAGCTACTCATGCCATGGCCCCACTAGCCTGTGGCCCTCCCACTCTGTCTCTGACACAGAGGAGCCACACTATTTCTTTAGCTGACGTAACAAGAAGGTCAGACCAGTCAGGGATGAAAAAATCCCAAGAGAAACACAAATATATTTTATATCAGCTTCGAATGAACAGGAAGAGGGTTGGTCCCATACATCAAAGGTATAACAAGTCAGAGGAAGTCATGGAATAATAAAAATCAAACCCTGAAGATATATATGGTTATGGTGTCTAGAAAACACCAGCAGACTTTGAGCCAAAAAAAAATTTGCATTTTCCCTACAAAGAGCTTTAGTAGAAAATACATGTGAACCATAAATATGAAATTCACTTCTTTTTTTCAGTTTGGGTGTACAGAGATTAACAATACTGACATGGTGTGGTGCTGTGAAGCTGGACGGTCTGCAGTGGAGAAGGGGTTTAATCACAACCTCCAACTGCTCTGACTCCATACAGTAGCTCACCTCCACCATCCCCAGCCTAATGGCATAGAGGAAAATTGTTTTGAAATGGGAAAGCACCCACTAGAAGCACTTGCAATACCTGTATTTGGCTTACACATAAGTGCTCTGAATTACAGAGCAAGATGCTGGTTGTCACCTGATGATTTTCATCAAAAAGTGAAAGCGCCTGAAAACCAGGGAACAAGCATCAGTTCTCCAGCCTTGCAGATGTGGAGAGACATGTAGGAGAAAACAAATGTCTCAGTCCAAACTGGGGCCAGGACCCCTGGGACAAGGATGCAACACGACCTCAGAAATGTGCAACCTTTCCCAAAGCCCAAAAAGGGGAAAGAAGAGAAGTTTTTTGGCCACTAGATCAGCTGTTTTCCTCAAGATCACTTCAGAAAAACCATAATGTGAGGAGGCTGATGTGACTGAGTGCTTGATACAAACAACAGAGGTACCACAACTTGGTAATGTTAGTGCTAGCAGCCATGGGATGTAATGGTCTAAGACCATAAAGCAACAGTGTCTGTGGACAGAGGGTAAGATCTTTTATTAGACCCACTAATACAGTTGAAAAAAAAGACAGACAGACCAACCCTCATCACACAAGATTTTTCTCAGATCTGAAATGGAAGTGTGTTATCCCAGGGGAGAGCTGTGACCCATGAGGAGCATGGAGCATCTGAGAAAATAACTGAATGTTAAAAGTTGGTGAAAAATTCATGCATATTTGAAATATTAAATAGTACGGTGAATGCTGATTAGCACAGTGTTTGGCAAGGGGAGGGAGCACCCAGCTGCCTGCCAGGGGCTCTCAGAGAGCCAGCTGGAAGCAGCCACACTGTGATGGGCAGGGCAGACCCTCCCACAGCTGGCCAGGCTGAGGTTGGATCTGGGGCTGGGAACCCATGAGCCTGGGACACCAACCAAACCAGCAGCTGAGGAGCAATTGCTGTCCAGGTTCCAAGGCTCTGAGGAACTTCCCAACAACAGGTCCATGAGAGCACATAGCTTTGCTCATGGCCCTGGTCAAAGTTACATTTATCATCAAAGCTGCCTGGCTTGATGATGCTGCAAAGGCCACTGCCTTACGTGTGTTAACGCTGAGCTGAGAACCTGTAAGGAGTTACTGCTGCAAAGTGCAAAGCCATGAAGCCCTTTGTGAGTTATAGAATTCTGAAAAAACAGGTTTACAAGACATAATGTTGTTTTTTCCAGCTGCTGACAAAATTCGCCACACCTCTACAGAGCAACTGAAAGAGTATGAAAGCCCTATAGCCAGTCTCTTGTACACTGAGAGAAATAAATACTTTCTTCCCACTGAGATAATGGTCCAGTGGCAAATGAAGAAAAACACATGCTCCCTTGGAGACGTGACAAAACCCAGTGCATTAGTATTGTTCTGACTCTGCAGAGGCTACTGCATCTGCCTAGACTCATTCTGCATTGTCTTTCTTGTAGCCCATACAAAAGGAAAATGTTAAAAACATAGCCCAGACTTGCTTCCACAGTCAGAAAGCAAGCAAATGGAAAGAGAGTTTGTGCCTAATTTTGAACCCCATCTGCTGAGAAAGAGATCTGCATTTGACAAAGTTTGAAAATACTTGGTTCTGATGGAAACATGTAGCTATGTATTCTTCAGATTACAGGATGAAACTGTAAAAGGAAGGGAGGATGCAGCAAGTGGTAAGGTGGAACACATGGCAACACACAGAAATTTTTTTCATTGGCACTGAGCAGCTCCAGATCCAGAACTGAGTAGTACTTTCTATCCTTCTTCAGTACCAAGAAACATGTTAAAATTAGAAAATCATGATACAGTTAGAAATAATATCTGAAGTTCCAAGGAAATGAGGGAATATGGATTTTTATTTATCAGGGGACCTTGGAAAAGGAGAGAAAAACCTAGACTGAGTGAAAGATAGGACCTGATGAAAAGAGAAGGCTGGCTGCCAAGACAAGTGAAATAATGTCATTGCAGAATGGATGAAGTTCCCAGTACTTCAGAAGCTCCATATCTCAGGTAGAGTTATAGCTGACAGCTGGTTTCCTTTTATATATGAACCTTAAAAATAATCTTTCTCTGTTCAAATTACAAGAAGCCATTTTGCTGTTTTTCAAAATGACATATCTGGTCTTAACCAAATCACAAATAGAACCACCAACTGCCTTTAAGTCACAGGGCCTTCCTGGAAAAACAAAAAAAAAAAATCAAAATATCTCAATATCTATCTTTTACCCTTCATCTTTCCTAGGATGTTATCAGTTGTGATGCTCAGCAGCACATCTTCCTCCAGAGCAAAAAACTGCCTCAGACTCAAGTCAGGAAGAAGACATGGTGTCTGAAGTACTACCACAGAGGCAACCATCTTCCTGCTTCATGAAAAGCCAAGGCAAGATCGAAGCACGGGTTTTGCTGCAGCCTTGCCTTTGGCAGTCAGTGCTATGGCCAGCTGAGGCTCATTTCTGGGATTTTGTAGGTAGAGTGGTTTTTTGCTAATAGAGCACTGACATCATGTCACTGATACCTACTAACTTGTCTTTGCTACACTGGGTGTTTGCCCCAGAGAGAAGTTGAGAAATAGAACACATTGCTTTTAACTGGTTGCCAAAATCCATGTGCAAGAGAGCTGTGGCACTCTGCAGAGCTTGAAGTCAGAGAAGAGATGGTTGTCCCAGTGTGACAAGGAAGATTTCCCATCACCGCTGAGATGATGGAGCTGCATGGTGTACTGGGGAGGAAAGGCAGCTGCTCCAAGCTTCCATTTTCCTTCAGCTCTGGTTTTGGTTGTTCTGCCCTCTTAAGCTCCATGAAATTTATGAGACATTCCTTGCAGACTCAACCCATGGTCACAACCTGACCTGAGTGCCTGCCACAGAGGAGATACCTTACATATGACTTCTAGTTTCAATATTTGCTTAACATCCAGTGCAGTTCTGTGTTTTGCCATACAATTTTATTCTCTTGCTTCAGACACACAGAAACAGCCTGAGCTTGGATTTGAAGAGGACACATCATCATAAAGCCAGGTTTTCTTCACCATTAGACACCAATACCTACAATGTGCATCAGGACTAGGAAGATAATTAGAGAAAATGCAGGCCCTCAAAAGCAAGTTTTCTTACTTCCCACCATAACATAGGTCACTAGTCCCATCTAGTAACTTAGCCTGGGGCTACAGACAAGCTGCAAAAGAGCAAAGCATATGTAATTCAGGCAAAGCCTGACATGCCCTGTGCGGTGCTGGGTGCTGGGTGCTGCATCATGGGAGGGGCAAGACAAGGCATCAAACCCATAGAGCAGCCCAGTGTCCCATACACTTTTCTAATTGATACCAGATACTGCCTAATGGTTTGAAGTTTATGTATACTATGTCTGCCACACCATTTTCCTTGCAGTGTCATGGGGGCTGTTTCCATTTAAAGCATGGCTCGTTTTGCTATTGTTTAACCCAATCCTCTGTACTATTACATTTTTCCACATTAAATTATAATTGTACCATCTTTACTGAAGCATAGAGGGAATCACGCTGGTTTACCCCAGTGGCTGACTATCGTATTATACACAGAGGATTTGCTTTCTGGAGCAGCCAGAAAGTTTGCTGAAGAAGTACCTAAGGCATTGCCAAGGAGCAGGGACCACAAATCCTCACTGGGATGGTGAAGCCAGATGACAGCAATACTAAGGCCTCATCTGGCTCAAAGAAAAAACTATTTCTCTTTATATCATTTCTACAATGGAATGTCAACAACATGGTAAACAATGGCAACCACTCTTGCTGTAGGCAGTCCAATTGCTTTTTTGCTTCTGAACTATTTAATTTCAGAGACCACAGAAACAGAGCTAATTGCTGTGAGGCGTGGTTACGAACAGATCTGCAAAAAAATAGTCTGTTTCAGAGATGACCAAAATTCAACTGTTCATAATTCAAGTCAATTACTATTAGCCAAACAAAGGTAGGAGAGAATTTTTAAAGAGTTTCAGTGTTTTCAGAGTGTAAAAATTAGAATATTTCATTTGAGGCAAAACTAATGGATTTGGTAGCTCCAAGGTAAAATTTTCCTTTTTACTACATTTCACTGGGGGGAAAAAAAAGGACACCCAAACCTATTAATTTTTTATTTTCTTTTTTTTCTCCCTACTCAGCAGCTGAAAAATAGTTCATTCCAAGCTTTCATTACTCAGGGTTTCATATTCCTTTCTCGTTATTCCTCTTGTCCATGTTAGTACTTGCACAATGGCTGTAATTTCTAACCCAGATGTAGGTTTCTCATCACATGAGCCTCAACAGACATGTAAGACACAAGAAGGGACCTTATAATTTGTATTTTTTCGCTAATCAGTTGTATCAAAGAGTTGGAAAAAGTGAAGAGAAATCAAGAAAGGAGCACTGACAAAGTTTTATTTATATATTTCCATATGTGAATTATGACTTGATGACTTGATAATGTTTTCTATGTAAGCCAATAGGAACTATGACCCCATTTGTCTTTATCATTATCTGATAACTGCATCCTCACTGACTTCCTGGAAGAGACAGTTTTCAAGAGGAACTGCAAGCCACATAGGTCCCTTGCAAAAAGGCACTGCATGTCTTCATCTTCCCACCTTCCAGTCTTCCCAAACAGAGTCTTAGGTCTTTAGGAGCTGTAGAAAAGGGAGAATAAGAAACTAACAAGAAATAAAAAAAAAACCAAAACCAAGTGTGTTTTAGGAAGCAGAAGCTACAGAGGATTACCCTGTCTCCTCAGCCATCAACATTTTTCCCTGACATATAATCTCAACTTGCAAAGGAGAGACAACAGAACTGTAACAAGCATGGAGGACAGTTTCTCTTTATCTGAAATTTTGATTACTGGCATGGAGTTCTCTGAAGGCCTGGTCGCTCTCTCTCACCATTGAGCTGACCTACAAAGCCACACCATGAACACATGCCTTGGGCAGCCAGGTAGAAATCCTATTCCATTAAAACATTAAACATTTTCATCCTATATCAGAATGAAAACTACACTTACAACATTTCCAAGAGAAAAAGGCAGAATACTGCAGGCTGAACCTTAGCTTAAAATAATTACCAGAAAGGCAATAAGCTGAGGTTTAAGTCTTGTTTCTGCCTTGTTCAGAAGGGGTTCTGAAATCCAGATCTTCCACACCATGAGTAATCCCAGTGTGATACCAGCATACCAAGCTCCAAGCTTTGCAAGGAAACTCCAATATGCAGACAAGAAATCCTGGTGCAACTGCTACTGTTGAGGGATTCAGGTTGCAGGGTGTCTTACAGCAAGCACAGTGCCAAGATTATAGGGCACTCTGCAAGACAGATACAGCCATCATCCTGCTTAGCCTCTATGAAGCTGAAGTTTCACTAAAATAAACTGTCAACCAGCAGTAGTTGCCACAGAGAGCAGCCCTGTCTCTTGCCTGCAGTGGTAAGTCAGCTAAAAGGCTGCGGTGCATACCACGGGGTGTGTGAGTTTGAGCTGCACTGTTTGAACACATGAGACATCAGGGTGGAAGTGCTCATGCAAGCGGAACCTACAGCTCCAGCCTTCAGTTCACTAATTCTACATCTTGCATTCCTATATATCAAGTCTGCAGTCTTCAGATATACTCTACTGCCTCCTTGTTCCCTACTGACCTTATGATGCCCAGCCCTGCTCAGGGAGACTGGAAGCACCCCAGGACTCACTGACTTCCAAATGCAATAGCCTTCCCTGAAACAAGGTGCTGTGTTTCACATGGGGAAGTTGCAGAAAGCCAAAGGCCTCTGGAAATCTCTGCTTTATCTGGAGTGAAATAAAGGGGAAGATATTAACAACATCAAACTTTCACGCAGTACCATAGATATGGACAACAGACAGCACAGGTTTATGTGAACATCATGAAGTTCAACGGGCCCGAGTGCAAGACCCTGTACCTGTCAGGGCAATCCCAAGCACAGATACAGGCTGGGCGATGAATAGGTTGAGGGGAGACTTGCAGAGAAGGACTCGGGGTTGTTCAAGGATGAAAAACTGGACATGAGCCAGCAACGTGTGCTCACAGCCCAGAAAGCCAATCCTGTCCTGTGCTGCATCAAAAGAAGTGTGGGCAGCTGCTCAAGGGAGGTGACTCTGACCAGACCTGGAGTACTGTGTTCAGTTATAGGGTCCCCAGCACAAGAAAGACACAGACCTGCTTGAGAGAGTTCAGAGGAGGGCCACAAAGGTGATCAGAGGACTGGGGCACCTCTCCTATGAGAACAGGCTGAGGGAGTTGGGGTTGTTCAGGCTGGAGAAGAGGCTAAAAAGAGGTCTCTGAGGAGACATTAAAGAGGCCTTCCAGTACTTTAAAAGGGCCTACAGGCAAGATTGGCAGGGTGTCTTTGTCAGGGAGTGCAGTGGCAGGATGAGGGGTAAGAGTTTCAAACTGAAAGAGAGTAGATTTAGAGTAGATGAGGAAGAAATTATTTACTGTGAGGGTGGTGAGGCACAGGAACAGATTGCCCAGAGAAGCTGTGGATGACCCCATCCCTGGAAGTATTCAGCACCAGGTTGGAGGGGAGCAACCTGCTCTAGCAACTGGCCCCTAGCAGTGGGGGTTGGAACTAGATGATCTTTAAGACCCTTCCAACTCAAACCATTCTATGATTCTATGAAGAAATAGTTAGTCAGACCGCTGCAGCTTGTTTGATTGGCAGGACTGCAAGTTTAGTGAAACGTAACCGATGTACATGGAGGTACATCTCCAATGCTTGGAGAAAGACAGGGGACATGCTTTGACTTGTTTAGCGTCTTCAGCAATCATTTGTCAGCAAATGGAAGCTGAACTTCCCAGAGAAAAAAGGAAAATGGTACAAGAGAATTAGATCTTGTCTTTTAGGATTTACATTCGCTCACTTAAAATGCATGATATGATGGAGTCGTAACTGCACCAGCTTCACACAGCCCCTGTCTGATGGGGATCTATGGGCTGGATCCAATTCTGTGTAAACAATGAATCAACTGAACGGTGCTCTCTTTCACCAGCTTTGCTATAAATTCATCTTAGGGAGGAGCTTGTGGTTGCAAATTAACAGTTCAGTTAGTAAAGATGAGGAAGAAGTGGAAATGACATGTCACAATTGTCAAGTAATCCTGTTCTGCTATGGGACTGTTTTTTTCAGATTTGGCAGCCTGCACTAATCCCACCACTTCTCTGGGAAAGAGCTCTTTCAGTAGAGCATGGCAACACACTGAGCAACATCCGCAGCAGAAACTGTGCACAGCTCTTCTGCATTAAACACTGTACACACCAGAGAAAAGGCATCATGTGGACTACACCACTTCAAGAACAGACATGTGAGAATGGAGGTCCACACTGTGTCCAATGAAATACTTTTGGGAGCTGTGCTGCAGTCCTCTGCTGACCACTTTCAATAGGTAGTTGCAGGCAGTATGGATATCCCAGGACAGTGCCAGAGGAACAGAAAGCAGCTGGAGGTGGAACCTTGTTCTTTGGAGTTAGTTGGTGGAAGCCCTGGGAAGCTTTTCACTATTAGGCGTAATTTCTTGACTATGTGGTTCAAAATCTGGCTTACTAGAACAATTTTGGTTCTTCTTTATGATCTTCTTAATGGGGAAAAACCATGAAGTGAGCAAGCTTCAAAGTAGAGCTGTGCAAAACCTGTCTCTCCCCCATCAGACTGGACCATGCCCCCCAAGTTACCACTTCTTAAACAGACAGGTTCTGCAGCAACATTTCATTTCCAGTTATCCAAACATTCTGGAATCAACAAAATCAAAGCATCCTAATATTGTTTTATGGCAATATTCTGTGTTCAGTTGGGAGTAGGGTGGGGAACTTGTTGGAATGCTAAAAATAATTCAAATATCTCACCAGAGAGATGTTAACTGTTCTCCCTTCTTTGTGAAATTCCAGGAAAATCTACCTAATTTCATAGAACTGCTCAGATTTAATGGAAATCGTTGAAATTTCTCCTTCCAGTTCAAAGTTTCCATGTCCCCAAAAAATGTCTGAAACTCTTCAGCATGAAACTCCAGAGGAATTGCACTATGGCTGGAAGTATCATATTTCAGATGCTTACTTAACACATTTGACTTAGCCCCAGATAACTGCTTAAACTTTAACTATAGTACACACTCAAAAAAGTATTATCTGAGAAGGTAATTTCTGCTTCAGTTAGAGTACACAGCTCTCTCTGGTAGATAAGAACTAGCAAATCTGTAGTGCCTTTCCACATGCCCAAAACACTACGTCCTACCTGGAATTTTCAAAACTCTTCCCTATACCCAGCTGCCTTTCTTTCCATTTTACAGGCTACATCTTGCTCATTTGTCTCTTTACTAAGAAAAACCACCAAAGCCACATTCCTACTAATACTATTCTTAGCTTTTTGTTTCCCCTGTAGGTGTCACAGTTCATATTTTACCACAAAACAGACTTACAGAAATTTGATTTCCAAAACAAACTGTAGCTTCAACAAAGTTCCCAACAGGCTGCATTTGATAGTTACCTTTTTTTTACCCATGCTACGTACCATGAAGTCTAGTATCACCTGGGCCAACAGACACAAAAAAAAGGGAGCCACTAAGGAGCAGTGACATTCAGAGCTCATGATAATGTTATACTAGAAGTGGTGAGATTCCAAATATTCAGCCCATGTCAGACTGCAACCACAATTAACTGCAGATAAAACTCCTCCCCAGAATGCAAACTCCTTATTTTTTCTTTTATTTCGCACCACCATTCCTGAGAATGAGCCAAGACACTTATTGCTATAGCCATACCACCTGATGCTAAGCATACCAAGCAAGAGAAACCTGAATCCAGAGTATCTTCTTTATCAGTTTTCTCAGTTCAAAATACTTAAAAATATTTGCATAGTAGAATTACAGATGAGTATAGCTCAAAAGGATTTAAAAATCTACTAACTTCTGTCCCATGGCAGAAACAGCTGCTTCACTGTCAATACTGGGAGGTGTTTCTCCAATTGTTCTTGAAAACTGGCATCCTATTCCTACAGTTCACTATCATTGCCACCAGAAAGTGTTTCCCATTTTCAAATCAGAAACTTCTTCACTACTGTTTGCAAACTGCTATTTCTTTACTTCTCAGCAGTGCTGCAGCACTGAAACATTTTTCTCTTTGTGCCTTAGTCTCCCATTCTTCAGCCTGAAAATGCCTCAGCCTTTCAACATTTGCTGAACCCCTGAGGGTTCCTATTGGTCTTTTGTGGACTTTTTCCAATTGATGTCTGGCTTCTCTGCTGTCAACACAGCCCTTGAGCTGGCTTGTCCTGCCACAGGCTAAGCACATCCTCCTACAGCTCATACTATTATCCCTAATGGCACATTTTGCCCACTGGATAACTGGAGGATAACACTGCCTCATGTTCACCTTGCAATGAACTACACCCCCCCGCAGAGGCCCTTCTGCCAAACTCCTGCCTTTTAGCCCTTTCCTACCTGTGCCCATTTGTGTCATTGCTTCTGAGAAAACAGAACTTTGGACTTGTCTTTGTTAAGTTATGTCACCCTTTTTCAGCCCAAATCTTTAATTCATTGAGATACTTTAGAATTCAAATTCCTCCTGAGACGTGCTCACAGCACTCTCACTTTGGTGTCATCAGCAAATATAATAATCTGTCTCTACTTTATGAAAATGATGAGTAGTGATGGACAAAAACCAACCTCAGCCAAACCTCTCACAACAGTCTTCACTTTTGATTCACCAGTTTTCCAGCCTCCCTGTAGAATAGAGCAGGTTTATTGTTAATTATTTCACCTACCCCTTCCCTCTGATTATAAAACCCCAGTCCAGTCTTCAATATCATTCACTTATGGTGAATTAGAAATAAAGGTATCACTAACGAGGGATGAGAATTTCTCAAAGATAAGCCATCATGCCTAACTGGAGAGAGTTGTAAAGACCTGCACGCAACGACTTGCCGATCCAAATGAAGAAACCTCACATTAAAATGGATCAATAGCCGCTGCTTTGACTTTCTTTCAGGGGGTTAGCACATTTCATCTTCAATACTTTTAAGAAATCAAGTGCTAAGGTATTGCACCATTCTTTCTTACACCAAGGAACAAAGACAAAAATCAAGCAAGAGGAAACTAAAAGGTCAAGAAAAGGTAAGACACCCCCAAACCACACTAATGAAGCCTAGAGATTAGGGAAAATATTGCTACTCTTGCTCTGTTGCTTAATATTTTGCATTTTAAGCAGCATTTCTGGTTCAGCTTGGACTTTTGCATTGTGCCATGTGTTTAAAACCTGGTTCTCTCACAACTGTTCCTCCCTAATTTAGCATTACAAGAGTTTCTTCGCACAATTTATTCCCTGAAGCATTGAACACAATTAAAAGCATTTAAAAAATCAATGTACATTTCCAGAGTAATCTTTCTGATATTGTTCTATAGGCTATTTTATCTCTGGTTTTTCCTCATACTATTATTTTTGTCTGTGTAAAATATGACAATAACTATGTATCTGAGAGTGTCTTGAAGATCAATGCCTCTGCAGAGAATAATTGAAACTCTTCATGAACATCCCCTTGAAATGAAAACAACGTAAAAGCTAAAGCTGCAGACATATGACATTTCTATGTTTGTTTGGTGTTTTTTTGGTAACAGCAGATTCTTCTGTGTCCCTCTGCTGAGGCTTCTGGTCAATAACAAGTCATAGTGCTGGCCAGACTGGCTTCTGGATGCTGCAAAGGTATCCCAAGCAACTACTCCCCTGGCCACCAAGTGATTCAGATAAGCTGCTCAGGCAAACTTAGTGTGGCATGGCCACAGGTAAATTTCCCCACTCCAAGTGTGGATTTGCCCATCCTTACAATTATCAGTGCAGCATTCACCCATTTCCCACAGTCAAAGCTGAGCCAGCAGGTTAGGGAGTCAGTCCATCCTTCTCATCTACCACAGCACCATTGGTCTTTGCCCCAAAGGCTTTACAGTCTACTTTGAAGCAAAGCCTAAAAGAGCATAAACAAACAGGGGAAGGACAAATGGAGATCAAATGCAACAAGGGCAATGAAGATAAGATCAAGTAATAATGCCTATCTGCCCTTGCCCAATTTAATGGTTACAAATTGTCTGAAAAATCAGGTGACCTTCCAACAGGTTCAAGGTTAAGTACAGTGTGTGTTGTTTGATTTTCTTATTTTTAACCAGGTTTTTCTTTTTCCTCAGAGGTGTCCCAGCAGAAGTAATTCTGAGTGGAAACTACCTGTAAATGGACAAAGCTTTTGACTTCAGAAAGGGAAGTCTGAGAACAACCCAGGGGAATTCAAGAGAGGAGTGGAGAAATGAGTCATTCAGGGTCCCGGCCCAAAGAAAGATGGGAACAAAGTCACAGGGGAGATCAAATTAGGAGTTAGTACTCTAAGGTGCTTAGAGATCTGGGGATACAAATCCACTCATTTTGCTGAACAATCAACACAGTCTTGTGCCAGGCCTTTCCAGCTGCAAAAGGAGGGCAGGTGTGTCTTTTCTTTTTTTTCCTATCAGAGGTATATGGGGAGAAACCAGAGAGATTAAGGTGAGTGATGTCTTCAAATATGGCGGTTGACAGTACAGTACAAGAGTAAGAGCAGAAGCCTGGTCAAGAGGGCTAACACCATGAATTTGTCAGCCCAGTACTCGCATGGAGTCAATGGAGCTGTGCAGAGCTCTAATAAATAACAATCTGTAGACAAGGAGAGATAGCAATTTAGAAAAGCCTTAAGGTGACCCTGTCTGCTGTGACTCACCATTTAATAAAATTAAGATTTAACCTTTCCTGTGGTTTCATGTGGATAAGTCCCAACCATTTCATACAGAGTCAGCTCAGCAGATCTCTACTATCATTTCTTGCTGTGAAATCATATTAGTCCAAATGCTTGACTTCATTACTGTGCCAGACAGATCACTGCTGTTACAGTACCTGTTTATATATGATAGACACACTATTGCTTTTCTGCTCTGTTTACTATCCTTTTTCATTGTCTCCTTCAGGCACAGAATAACAAGAAACCCTACTGGTGTAATTTACTCTGCTCAGTATGCTATTTTGTTAAAGTATTTTTCTTTCATATGACATGCCCCCACCCCCCCCAGATAAATACAAGAACATTATTATGGTTGAAAAATCAAGCTAGTTAGGTAATGTCAAGTTGGCAGTCATTTGGTATCCTTCAATTACCCACCTGGTACATATGCATTCTGGCATAGCCTTTAATTAACATGATCACTTTTTTTTTTTTTTTCCAGTGAAAACATGCCATTGAGTACCCAGGGTGAGTAAGGACCAAGTACAGAACATTGTGCTTTCTCCTTAATGTTTAACAGGTTCATTTTCTGTAATCCTCAAAACCCTGCTCTGAAGACAGACTAATTAATTTCTGCCTGTTTTTCTCCTATGCCACTACAGTACACAAGTGCTTCAGAAACATGTTAATTTTCATGGCAGCCTGGGGAGACGGGCAAGGGATGAGGAGGTGTAGGAGTTACTAATTTTCATTTTACAAGAAGCAAGCCAAAACTGTGATCCTCAGTGGTGACCAGACTCAAAGACAGTCTCCCTGTTGCCATCACACCCTGTATGGGAGAAGCATAAATCAATCACCCATCTCCAATCTGGAGCACAGTGCTGGGCTCCACTGGGATGGTGCACATATTAGTCAGTGACAGAGGCATTGGGACAGGCTGATGCAAGTCCCAGGGCATGTGGCCCCCCTGAGCAACTCCAAAGGATGCAGTGAGCTTAGGGAGCCCCAGGGGACGGTGTGCATCAGGATTACTGTGCACAAGGTTTATGCTCAGAAATGGCCAAACTGGTTTGACTAAAGTTTTCCAGCCAAATCAGCTTGACCCAAAGATCTGATGAGGAAGTGCTCAACTCAAGGTCTCATACTTTATAAAAAGCTACAAAGTGACTGAAAACAGAATTTGACAATCAGAAGCGTCAGATAGCTGTAATAATAAGCTCTAATCCTCATAATGAGAAAAAGAGTAGCATGTCTGGCCATATCCAAAATTGAGATTGATTTTGACAGTCTGACAACATAGTTTTAATTGTTGTTTATAGCACAGCACTTTTGGATGCCCACATAATGAATTAACAGAGCTGACAGCAGCTGAACACAGCCATGTTTGCACACCGGCTCAGGGAGATGGACCAGGGCAGCCTCACCTGTTCTGGGCTCTGTACAGACTGGGACTGCTCTGGCCATTGCCACCTTTTCCCAGGGCTATCTCCTGCCCTCATCAAAATCAGAGCCACAGCCAACAGGATCACATATGTATCGGTATGCACTGGAAAACTTTCTTACAAGGGTACAGCTCAGAGCAACATCCAGGGTCAGGGGCTTTCTGGTGAAGAAACCAATTTGCAGGAGTTTGCAGGACTCCACTTTAATCTTGACAGGTGAGTGGAGTAACGTGGATCTACCTTGTCCAGCAAGTGGTGAAGTGCAGCTGTGAGGATGAAAGTTCCTGGACAGGATGCATTTCATATGTTTAAGTATCACAGCCTGCCACAATGAGACTCCCTTGGCACAGTGTGATTACCTAAACAGCAGTAACAGTCAGATACCCCAGAAGCACAACTTTCTGAAGCACTGTCATGACATTTTTACACAGGTACTGTGGATAGGGTAGATATGACTAGGTCTGACACAAAAAAAAAAAAAAAAAAGAAAAAAAAAAGTGAAAAGCTGACAGCTTTTCTCTCATTTCATTCTGTCAAATGTTCACCAGAGTCACCTATATGTGGCAGACATCTTCCACAGACCAACTGATGTGGGTGAAGCCCTCCCCACTGAGCCTGAGAGGCCTTACACTGAATCACATTAAAAGTCCTGCATTGAATGACATTAATTCACTACTACAGTACCCAAAGACATCACAATGTTGCACTACCACTGCCACTTTTTACTCCAGTAACCAATGACTTTGCAACCTCTGCAATAAACTTATATTTGCCCATCTCTCAGAAAACTTCATGATCACTTCCTTTAACCTAGTGGTGGCAAAGTCACCCCTCTTTTGAAGCCCCTCATCAGGGAAAGAAGGTGCCTTAAAGACATTCTGTACTAACGTGGAGAGGGCTCATCATAGGCTTAAAATAGCACGTCCTCCTTGCTTCCTGAAGTGGCACTGAAGCAGGGACTCATCCTGCTCAAAGTCATGGCAAAACATCTGGTCCCCAAAGTGAAACATGTGCTTATAAGGATGGATTGAAATATATGCTTAGATGCTTTTCTGAGCCGGAGCCAGAAACAATTCCCATAGCTCACCCTTTTTGCTTGAGACTCATCACAGTGGCAGATAGATAGTCGCTTTCATTAAATCCTTAGTATCGACATGAGATTCAACACCTTCTTAATTACAACACTCTGGTATTCCCACGATATTTTCAAGGTGAATGCAAAATGTTAATCTCCACAGGACTGTACGAGCCCATAGCAAACAGCTCTGGGAGTAGTACAGAGATCCCCCTGAGACACAGGTAAGACAAACTGTTCCATGTTGCAGCAAATGCTGATGTATTTTAATCTTGCTCTAAAACCAGCTGAATGAGAGACATTCATTTGAAGAAATTAATGTAACATTAAATTCAAACACCAAGGCAATCCATCGGCAATTCTTACCTCAGCTTGCTAGCTAACAGGTGACTGCCAGTGCTCTAAGCAAGCACAGACTCCCACTGAGCAAAAATAAGCAATTTTCTGAATATTGTCATGGTAATTGATCATTTTAAATCCAGAGACAAAGCAGAGACTTCCTCTAGAGAAATCTATCTGCCAAACTCTGAACACATATGATTTTTAAGCAAGCTTGGACAAAATATTTTATATCTATTGATCAAGTGACACCAGTAGGGTCAGTAAAATATTCTCCATTTTAATGAGCTGAGAATAAAAATAAATCTACAGTTTGGAGGAAAAGACAGTAGCAAACCATGGCTACTAATATTCAAATGACAAAAATGTCCAAGTGAATTCCAGATGTCAACCATGTGTTATAGTTTAATAGCTCAGCTCTGAGTCACAAGCACAAAAACCTGTTATGAAACACATGCCTTCTCATGTGTGTGCGTGCACACACCAGTGTGAACTACTTAAAAAAAGAGAAGCCTTATGTTTTGTGGCATTAGTAGCAGTGAAGAAAAGCAGTTAATATGAGCTGATACAGTAGAAAATTAGCAAAGTTTGTCCTATGTTACGGACCAAAGGTGTGTTAATTTGTAGTCTTAATATTTGCAAAGAATGAGTTAAAACTGAAGAGAACTTCACAAGCAAGTGTGGTCCTTTCAGATCCTAAGGTCCAATCACATCCTCTTGTCTTAAATAATCACTAGCCTAAATCACACACACCCCTGCCATGTGAAACTCATGGGAGTCCAAGCAATTCCTAGCCCAGACCTTTCGAACAGTTGTACTTATATTGTGGTTTATTAGGTCTTTTTACTACTTTTGTGTTTTTCTCACATAAAAAGGAATAAATATTAATGTCACCAATGTCTAGCAAGAGTCATCACATGTCTCATTTCTGGTGAAGAAACATAGAGCAGAATCATCTCTCTCTCTGTGTACATTTCGTGGCCATGAGCAGGAACCCCTCACCAGGTGTTTTCAGCTCTCCCTGGCTCTGAGTAGTGGGCTTGCAGGGGAGCTGGTAAGCAGTATGATCCCTCTCTGCTGTGCTCCAGCTTGGCTGCCAGCCCAAAACAAGCACCTGCACACAAGGGAAATAATCTACTTTGGCTCATCAATTTTTCAGTCATCCCTGGAACAATCTCATTGCCTGTGTCATGCTCCTGTGTGCTACAATCGGCCTTCTCCCTCTCTCCTTCTCTCCATCTGGGTGGCCCTCCCAGAGGCAGAGTAAGTCAGGAACTTTGGGACCTGAAACAATTGATATTGTGGAATTTGCACAGCAGTGAAATTAATAAAGAGATATGGACGCTTTGTCACCCCCAAGAATTACACCCCTGAACAGCCACAGGCAATTCCATATTGCATGTTTTCTTAGATGATTTCAAATGGCCATTTGGATTTGGACGTGCCCATGGCAAGTCTATGCACCCACATGGACACTTGCCTGTGTAAACCTGAATCAGACAGGCCAGCAAGTCAAGTGCACACACACAAGGCTCACAGTAACTACATGCTAGGCCTTTAATAGACAAATAGACCCATATTTTACTGAAAATTGGGCCTTTAAAGCTATGTTTAAACAAGCCATATCAGAGGATTTTAATGACTCCATGGAAGGACAACAAAATGGCCCAAGTAAAATCACTCCAAAGAAGGTCACATTGTTAAGCTGGAGAGGGTAAGGAAGATAAGCAAACTTCAGGCAGGAGAATCACAGCAAGGTACTCCTCAGTACCAGAGCCAGCTGAGGGTTGCCCATTCCTTGAGGCTTCCCACCAGCATTCCTCATCTGCTGGAGGACAGTTATCAGACTAAAGAAACTGAAATTACACTGATGCTGTCTCTGTCCAGGTCTTGAAAAGCAAGAGACTGACGATGCTTGCCAAGTACCTATGAGCCAAAAGCAAGTCAGAAGTTTCATTCTGTCCCAAAGTTGCCTGCAAAGAGGATAACCCTCCAGCTAAACCTCAGTGATGGGAAGTATAGTGGTGAAATAAGATTTGCCAAACATCAAACATAATTAGTCTGAAAAAAA
>WTSP01018241.1:0-15867 GCA_025331215.1 Actenoides lindsayi | reverse complement strand
AAATATATTTTAAATTATTATATAAATATAAGTATAGACAAATAAATAATTTAAAAATAATAAATAAATTATATAATCAGACAAAAAGGTCTAGTTAGGTTGTGGGTGTAATTTCTGCTGACACTAGAGAGAGATAAAGTACTTATCTGTTATGCATTACTGATTCATTTATTTTGGTTGAGTACAGATGTTTGAGCTGATTTTCATAAATGATCCCAACTTAAGGTTAAATCTATTTTGCTAGTGCTGAGAGGTGAGAATACAGACATGTTATCAGATGTGCTATTAAAATTAGGAATTTGAATGCATGGATTCCTCTGTGCAAAGTAGTTCTGCAAACACTTCATACATGGAAGTGTGTTCTAACATAGCAGCCACAGCAGTCATCAGTAGATGTCTAGTAAATGTGATGTCTTTATAGGAAATTTATTTGCAGTATTTAATTTTCATTTTCAGAATGAATCTTGAGGTGCTGAAAAGTTCATCTCTCTCTACAGCTACCTGAAAGGATGTTGTAATGAGGAGGGTGTTGGTGTCTTCTCCCAGGTGGCTAGTGATAGGACAAGAGGAAATGGGCTTAAGTTGCACCAGGGTAGGTTTAGGTTGGATATTAGGAACAATTTTTTCCTGAGAGAGTGGTGAGGCATTGGGACAGGTTGTCCAGGGAAGGTGGTGGAATCACCATCCCTGGAGGTGTTCAAAAACTGTCTAGTTGTGGCACTTCAGGACATGGTTTAGTGCTCCTGATCATATTTAGTAGACTGTTGGACTTGGTGATCTTGAGAGTCATTTCCATTGTTAATGATTCTATAATTCTATGATTATATAAAACAATATTCACAGTAAGTACAGAAAGAGACAACAACTCAATAGATTCCTCATGGCAGTCGAAGATACTGGCACCAAGCTTTAATGTGGCAAGCTGTAAGGTTTTGACCTATGGTCTGCCTAATCTGGGGTGAATCCACTGATTGCCAAATTGCTGTGCCCAGTGGTAAGAAATTTCAGAGCAATGTACCACAGTGTGTGGGGGTTTGTTTGCATAATTATAAAGTTGCAGAATGAGAGGGTAAATGCTGTTATTTTCTCTCCCTTTGCTTTTTGTCACTTACCATTTTCTATTTCACTGCAGTTCTGCAAGGAACTTTAATGCATTGGGATGTGCTGTGCCCTTTTCCTCAATCAAACTGAAACCAATAGGGGTTTTAAACCTGCAAGCTAAGGGATGAGCTAACCAAGCTGCTGTCTCTCATGCTTCTTGGAGACAGGAGGAGGGTTTATGTAGCTGCATGGTGAACAGAAGCTGATCAGCTGAAAATTAAGCAGAATCACCTTTTTCAGTGACAACCCTCACTTGCATTTAGGGTACATCAGTGCTCAAAACTTAAAGAGTTCTGTGGGGAAATTCCCTATAGGTTGTGGTAACTGTCAGGGATTTATTTCCCAAAGCTGTTTTTCTTGTCATTCCATGAGAAGAGATCGGGTTTGATTGGCTTGCTCTGCACCTTCTTTTCATTTCTCTGACTTGCTCCGTATTGCAGGTGTGTATGCTCTGCCTGATGCTGCTTTAAAATTAAGAAACCCCTTAAAAGCATATTCTGGTTCTTTTTACTGAGCCATTTAAATTTCAGAAACAGCTAACTCCAAAACTATTAGCATGATTATGTAATACTGCAATAACAAGTGTCAAGGATAGTTCTTACTGCTCAGCTGTGATTCTAAATTCCTTCAATTTGATTTGTTGATCAATTATCTTGTGGGGTTTATATTACAACACAGAAATGAGAACTTAAACATATTCCCAGACCTTCAATACACTGAAGAGGACAGCTAGACAAGCTTTGAGAAAGAATTCCAAGTTCCTCAGAGTGCTTCATGACAGCGTAATAAAAATAAAGCTTTTAAAAATTGCTCTATTCAGATAATTTATGGTTAAATGTCACTTCAGAAACTGATGCCCCTAGATGGTGCTATTACTCAGATCCGGCTTTGCTAGGAAAGCATTTTTCCTGACCAATTTTTCTTTGCTGAGATGATGCATAGGGCACACAACAAAGCTAGTGTAAGCTGTATTCATTTAAATGAGAGAAGAATTAAGCACAGAAAATTTTATGTAACGTCATCAACTGTGAGGTCCCTTTAACAGTACTAAATGAGAGAATGGTACGTTTAGGAGAGTTTGGGGTTGGGGTTTTTTTTTTTGTAACTATGCAATTCGTGCCTTACCAGGAAAGAGGGCCATGATGTCAGCCCCATGGTATATACGCGTCATCGTGACTGTGCACCTTTATTGTACTTTGGATTAATAACCAAAGACTGGTTGTGTTTATTTAATACACACATAATATAGGTTTTCAACTAACAACCTGAATTTTGCAAAAGGAATCTATGGCATTTTAACAATGCCATCATTTTAGGAGTGTATGAACATTGCAACATCAGTTTATCCCAAGGGAAGCAGTGAAACCAAGCCGTAAGCCTTATACTGAAGTCTGGAATTTGAGATATGGTCATGTTACATTTCCAACATGGAAATTGATGTTTTGCTAGATTATATTCTTTCTCCTTATTTTGCATCAATTATATAGGAATAATTATGATCAAATTTTTTCCCTGAGTAGTGCTGTGAACACATTTTCTGTGATAGCACATTTCCGATGGTATAGATTTGCTTTTCATTTCCTGTTCCTTGAATAAGCAAAACATGATACCAACAGAAGTGCAGTGACATAAACGGAATCAGAGAGGCATTCTGATTAGACATCACCAAAATAATATCTCTGAGCTATTTTCAGCAATTTCTTAAACTGGAGTTTTTCTACACGTAGAAACCCTTGATGTCTGTCTTGGGAGCTTTGTAAATGGTCTTTTCACCATAAGTCAATTGCTGCCATTTAACATTGCTAAGCAATTGAACAGATTGAATAGCATCTATAAAGAAAACCAATTAAATACCTCTAGATGTAATGCTGGGATCAATAAGTTGGCCTCAGCAGTTGCATCTTAATCAGTCCCAGTTCCTAACATACATAGAATTTCTTATTATAAATAAAATTTCTTTTCCATGCATAGATGCTGTGGGCTTAATTGTAAGTAAAACCTAATTAAGGATGAGGCAAACAGCATTTAACTTAAGGTAACCATTCCAACCAGTCCTCAAATACTCCCAAGTCAACTCTCCCAGTTGCCTAGTGATAGTTGAATGTCATCAGCTTCATGAAGTTTGTTTAGAGTCATATTAAGATATGCTTCCTGATCATTGGCAGGGAGGGGGGAAACACTTGGAATTCTAAAGATATTCATCTTTTGATATGATAGGTCTATTAATAGCTCCTCCTAAAGCATCCAAAGGTGCGAATGAACACCGTGCAAGGAGTTGTCATAAAATCTGCATCCCAGCTGAAGCTGCAGTGAGAGCTATGGCTGAAGGGAAGACTGCAACAGGAGAGGGTAACACACCACCTCACTGAAGTAGCAGCTGTATCCTGCTGTGACTTCACATATTTTCCTGTTCTCAGTCTTTGCCATGCTGCCCTTAGCCTGAACTGTTCCTCCACTGATTCCTTTGTCTCCAGTTCTTATGTCTGTGGCCAGTTCTGTTTAATCTGTCCGTGACCCTTTTTTATCATTTTGAGAGTGAAAGGACTATTTCTTGAGCACTTTAGTGAGACTTTTTTTTTTTTTAATGTATCTTCATTTTTTTTTTATCAAATACTGGAGGACCAGTAGAGCTGAGTGTGAGTAAAATGCATGCCCTTTCCTTTGGCTTTTTCAGCAAGATAGTTTTTATACTGCTCTGTTACTCTGGTTCGAGTTTCTTGTCAAGAATGGGCTGCTGCAACGTTACTGAGAGATTTACAGGTCAAGTATTGACTTAGTACTTTGATAGTGCACAAGAGGGCAGCCATGTGGCTTGTCTTTGGGAGTTTTCAGAACAGCTGGAGTACTGTAGGCTGAACAAGCAGAACTAGAAGTACTGAGAAGAGGTCATTATGGAACCTCACAACTGCATGTTCAGGTAAATTATCTGAGTGATAAATACAGGTCTTGAAACTCTTCCCTTATTTTAAAAGGATCATTAATTCCTGCCTTTCTGGAAATGTATATGTATATGTAATATGTAAAAAGGGGAGAAAGTAACGTTTAAAAAATCAGCTAGTTCAGGAGGGTCACTAAACCCATGATATGTGTATGAAGTATCTACTTGGACAAACTCCTCTTCAGCAAAATGCTTGAGCCTTTTGGCTATATGTCAAATTATGTCAGAGACTCTGATAAAGAATCTGTTAGCCTCAAAGCTACATCCAGCAGGATGTCTGGCTACTGATTTTGTGTACGTGTGTGTACGTGCACGGAAGTTCTTTGTTAGACTTGCACTGATTCTTTAAATCTAGAGGCTTAGCTTTCTAAAACTATTAGCTGAAACACACTTCCAGGTTGTTTTGGGGTTTGTTTTGCTTGAGTTGTTAAAAACTGGCAATTAACAGCATGCTTTTTTTAAAGTACTGCTGCATAGACTTTGCAAGCTAAGCATGCCAGGCACACTGCACTAAGCTGTTGGCAAGTTTACGTAGCACAATGCTATGCCCATAGAGCATACTTTTTATGGCTGTTGTCTTCCTTTTATAACAAAACCACATGACTTTACTGCTGCTTAGTCCTGTTTGTCCAAGTATAACTAATAGAACTGTTGCTGAGAGTAATTTTTCTCTTTCTTTGTGAATGAAATTCTGAGGGCAATTATGTTTTAGTGTTTACTATGATGGTGGGGGTAGGGAGGCAAATAAGGGCAAATATGTTGTGCAGGGGAGGATGTTGATGATAGTCGTCTGCAGTTGCGAATGTCCAGTAGCTCCATCTTTCACTGAAATGTAATCAGAATTTGGCAAATAATAGAAAACCTGCACCAAGAGTGAGTTTAGACCTACTTCTGCCATTAATTTCAGTATAATAGAATGAAACTCAAGATAGAGTGTATTTGTGTGCTTGATTGCTTAAAACCAGTCATTACCATTTGGTGTACTGATGCAAGTGGACTGGGCTAAACTGATATTAGTTGATGTAAATCCAAATTAATGTAATAACCTTCCCATTTTGGATGAGTCAACAGAATTAACAGATGGTGTAATCTCATTTATTCCTCCATGGTTCGTACAAGGACTTCAGAAATAGCAAAAACAAATGGCACGTCAGGACTGCCTTTGATACAAGAAGGAAGGGCTAAGCATGCTTTATGCTCATCTACAAATCTTCCTGTTTCAAGTGTGTCTTCTAATTTGAAAATAGAGCTTGTAGTCTTATAAGGCTATTTGAGACTCTGTTACAGATCACTTATCCTTTGCAAAGAAATATTTAAGAGGGTGTTTACCTTGCTTTACCCTACAAATAGCATAATGAATGTAAGGGAGAGACACGTGTAAAAGCCAAGGGGTCTCTTGAATGTTAGAGGTAAGTGAGAAGCTGGAGCCTGCTCAATAGAGACCTGTGTACACAGCTACTACTTAGGCACCTAACTCAATGATTTTGTGCCTGCTTTAAGATCTGGGTTTTATCAGAGTGAATTAGATATTGAGGTAACATTTAAAATCTGTTTCCCAGAAGGTATGTTCAAGTATTATCTCAAGAAACTAGTTTTTCCTTTGTCTTTGGTAGGTAGGCAACTGCATCCTTGTTTTATTTGCTGGGATTTGGATTCCTTGCTCAGGTTTCTGGTCTAGAAATTACATTCCAGAGGGCCTTGGGTCTAGGCCGAGGTAATACATGGGAGATGTTTGTAGTGAGATGGCTTGTCTTTCCACTGCATTCCAGTGAGAAAGGGTATCATCTGCTTTAAGCAGGGATCCTGTTCAGCTGTTTCAGGGGAATGCTGTAGTCAGACTGTGAAGGAGAAATATATTTTCTTGGCTAAAGTTCTGGAGGAAACGACGTTACACTGCAGACATGCTGAGCTGAGAGTCCTGGTGTGATGGAGAGCTTTGCTTCAGAAGCAGCTTTTGAAGGTGGCTGGCTGCTTTCACCTAACGTTTACCTGTTTAGAAGAAGGAGTATAAAAGAAGTGTCAGGTATGAGAGATGTCCTTCTGTATGAATTACTCCATGAGTTGCCTCTGCCTACATTTTTATTAAAAAGTTGCTACTGAATTAAGTTAGCATGTCTTAGGCAAGAATTATGAGTAACTAAGGGATGCAGCCAAATATTTATTTTTTTTCCCCCCTTCAGATTATTTCCAAGTTTATCTCATTTTTAAAAACAAGAATTCTGCAGTTTAATTAGGTGCAGGTTTCCTCTACAGATTATTCACAAGGTGAAAGCTTCATTATTTATTTTTTTTTGTCCAGTGCTTTCTGACCTTTTCTTTTTCTTCCTTGTTTTGTTGCTTATGGTATAATTGGCTTTATGCTAAGAAATTCATATCCATTATCAAGGAGGTGAAATATCAGCATTCTACCCTATGCTACATGAAAGGAAAAGGGAAAATAATTTGCTCAAAATGTCTTTTCACTTCTTTGCCTGTAACAGGCAAATAATTCAAAGTAAAAAGATTTATTTTTTGTTGTTGTTGTTCATTTTATTTATGGAAAATATATATGCAGAGTAATAAATTGGAAGAAAAAAATCTTGATTAATGAAGAGTATATTATAACTTGCTCAAGATTGATGAAGAGTATATTATAACTTGCTCAAGATTGATGAAGAGTATATTATAACTTGCCCAAGTGAGTGTTAAACTCTTCAGGTCCTACTCTTCATTTATAGTAAGGATTGTTTTATTATCATTTTAGTGGAAAAGAAACTCAGTTCTAGGAAATCAGTCACTGTCACATTGCCCTGCATTTAAATTGAATAGTGTAATAATGCTGTTGTCATTCCGTTTCTTACTTATACACTTGCATTTGAGTATGAAATGAGGAATTACTTCTCTTATATCTGTTGTTCAGCTCAACTCTTTTAAGGAGATAATTAATATATGTGAATAAATAAAATGTAGGTTATTATGTTGTAATGTCACAGCAGCGGAGGAAAGTGTCATTTTTTTTGAGAATTACTGTTAACTAGCACAGATGAACAGTCAGAGAAGGTATGTCAAATTAAGTGGGTTTTATATACTATTTAATTTAAATCCTTTCCTCCCAACAGGTATGTAGTTGTCTTTTCCTGACAAGAACAGCTAGTCTGTGCAATCGCTTTTCATTGATTGTACTTGGGACACATTAATACAGCTTTGCTGAAACAAGCAAAACCTGCTTGTTGTCTTCTCTTGTTCTTTCCAGTTCATCACCCAGGAGCAGACGTGTCCTTTTATTGTTTAATAAATCTTACCACATTATGCTTGAGGCTCTGAGCACTGTAGCTGCTAGCCTTGGGTCTTGGATTGGCGTGAGCATGAGCACACTGTACTCAAGGATTGCAGACTGTCTCTTAGACATAGCTCCTCATCTGTCTATAAAAACACAGAACAACTACTCTAATTTTGAAAACCCTATTTTTCCCTTGTGTACCTTATTGGAGCTTGAATTTGTAATTTTCCAGTTATTTTGTGTACCTGATGATGCAAAACCATTAATATGCAATGTAGGATTATTCTATCTGCTGTATTTTAAATTCAGAAAGCAAAAGGACAAATCTTGCTGCAGCTGCACTCAATAAAAGTTGCTCTATTGGACATATCAACAGAGACAGCTCCGAGTGTGCAATGTTCATTAATATGCTAATAGAAACTGCTGGGGAGAAAGTATATTTCCAGATATGCGTGGTGGGTTTGGGACCCTGAAAAGCTCAGAGCTATTCAGATGATGTTGTCTAAACTGCTTTTCTAGTTTTGTACACAAGTTTGTGTACCCCTTTACAGGGACAGACCCTTAGAACTGAAGTGTTAACAGTCAATTCCACACGTACTGCAGTGGCATGGAAGTGTGCTTTCATTAGAATCATTGGATATTTTGTCAGGTTCTGGATTCTTTTACCTTAGGCACCATATGATTTGTTTTTATCAGGACGTAATGGTTGCTCAGAAGTATACTTTAAAATATTCACCACCTACCTTAGTTTGTTTGTTTTCTACACATAAATATTTGAACTATTGAATCTGAGTTGGAAATATGTTTAGTAGCCACAATGTAATGAGCCTGTATTCATGCTTATTCCTTCATCTCCTTCCTCCTTAGAATCCTTCAGTCCTTAGCTGTCAACTTGAGAGCTTTAAGCAGTAATGAGGTGTTGAGATTGCTTCATGGAGGTGACAGGTGTGTTCTCCCTCTGAAGCAGTAATTCACTGCTTAACTGCTGATGTTACAGGTTCAGTCTGTGATGCTCAAGAGGAGAGCAGATGTTAAGTATTCTTGCCTGCTCAAGTCTGACAAAGTCAGTTTGGTAATAGGAAGTCATAGGGGACAAAAAAAACCCAACATAGGGGATAAAAAACAAAAAAGGCATAGGGGACATTAAAAAAAAAAGCATAGGGGACAAAAAAAAAGTACTTAATATTAATACTAAAAGGCTGAAATGAACTCACATCAAATTTTACATTTATGTATTAACTAAGGACAATCACAAGAAGCATAAACCAGTATTTTGCATCCCAGAGCTGCAGTTTAGTTGTCACATTATTTGGGATATATAGATCATGTCCATAATAAATACCTCAACCTCATTTTAAAACTGGAGAGGTGAAGTCACATCAGTAGACTGGGAGGAAGATAACTAAGGTCCAGATTCAGTACCACGAATCACCTCCACGTTTCTTTTAAACGACATGCATTTGCTGTTTTTCCTATATCTAGAAAAATAATGAACTAAATATTAACATGCAAAACACTAACAATTTAGATTGTAGGGTTGAGAAAAGTAAGGCTTCTTAAGGACACAGAAAGAATTAACTATTTTATTAGAAGCAGTCATCCTTCTCTACTTTCAAGTAAAACCCCTTAAATATAGATCACTGCTCCCTTTTAAATTTGTATAAGTGCAAAGAACCTTGTATTCAGTTGTGATAAGGCATGGTACAATGTCCAGATTTTGCTTGGAAGTTTTGGCTGAGGTTAGTGTGGTTACTGGATGGCATCAGATGTTCCCTTCTGATGCTATGCAGTGTGAAAGGGAGCAGTTTTGTGCTGAACTGGGTTTATGATGTTGTATCACCATCTATACCCATTTCTTCATAATTTCTTTCCCCGTGTCTTTGACTCAACTAGGATTTTTGTTTCACTTTTTGCTGTACAAAAACTTTTTATTGAACCAGCTGTATTTTTTTCAACAGTTAATAAAAAAATGAATATAATAAAGCAAATATAATTAAGAATGGAGTAACATCATGATGAAAGAGAGATACTTCATGTTAAGAAGGTATACTTTCAAAGGATCTATAGTGGTCTATAGCAAGCCCATACATTTTATCTAATAGGTGAAATACACTCTGGATTGAGGTAGAATGACTGCTAACTATGAGATTATCAACAGAATGTAGCAGTTATTGCAGTGGTACTCTTATGACACTCAGTAAAGCATTTCTTGTGTATCAGTTCAGTATGAAGTATGGATGAGACTGATTCACTGAGGAAACAAAATGAGTTTGGGCATCAAGAAAAGCTATGAAAAGGTGAAGGAAGTATAAACTGTAAACTAATTCATATATCCATTCAAAATATCCAGTACTCTCTCGATGCATCTTCACACATCAATCAGTATGCTGTATGCTTATGCAAGGAGACCAAATAAATACAGTAATTCACCATATACTTGCCAGGTTAGTGAAACAAATGAATTATATTTTATTTAGTGAAAGTCTTGTAACCAATTTAACATTGCAATTCACAGACTGCTCTGAAAAGTGATACAAACCTCTACATGCACTGGAAAAATGGCAGAATGTTTTGCATTGTTCAGAGAAATGTTTGAGATGACAAGATGTCTCTTCATCTCTGTGTCACATTAAGTCAGTGTTTCACCATTATTATTTTATTGCCATACAAATTTATGTTGGCTTTGCTATTCACATCCTTTCATGTTCTTTGCCTTTCCCTCTCTGAGTGAGCTGTTTGGGTAATGCATTCCTTTAAAGAGTTTTATAGAGTCAGTAATATTTCTTAACACACTTGCTATGGTATTTGACAAATAGCACGTGGTCTTATAGGGCTTATTCTAGTAAAATTCCTATTGGATATTAGTTTCTGATACAACTTCTAAAACTGAGATCACATTAATTTGTGACATAGCAAGAGAACTTCAAGTTCAGCTCCATGATTCATGATATAGTACTTCTCAGTTCACACTGAGCCTTTTCGATGTGGTAAGGTCCCTTATTTAACTTTGTCTTTCCTGTAGAAAAACCTTTACTACTGTTCACAGTTCCTAATAATGAGTAGCAGTGCAAGGACTGTGATGCTACTGAAAGAGGGTTGACATAACCTTCAGGTTACTCTTTGAAAAGGAAAAGACACCTCAGTGTCAATTGACTTTGTATGTCTCTGCTTCAGAAGCAATTACAAGCTCCTAGAGAAAAACGAACCTGAAGCTATTCCTGATTTCATGTGACCTTATTACTATATTGTTAGAGATTCTGATAGTATTTTTTTTACACCTCTAATTCCTTCTCATATTTGTTGAATTCTGTTCTGTGCTGTCAATCTGTCTTTTCAGTATGAATCATGTCAGTTATCTGTTCTTGCAGAATTACCATGATATCATTTATCGCTCTTTCTGCAGGGCTTCCCAAGCACTTGCTGCAGTGTTATGTAAGCTGTTTATATGATCAGCATTGGCCTCTGATAATAGTTCACCTGTCTTCCTTATATGCTCTTTGTAGGATGAACTGGCTGAGTAAAAGCATGAGTAAGCTGCTTGTCTCTATGCCACACATCTCTACTCATGTGCGGCATTGTTTCACTGCCGAGGTAACCCAGGGTTTCAAACCCTAGATTCCCTTCCTTCCAAACACAAAGCCTTTATACCAATTTATTTATACTTAGAATGTAGTTTTGCGGCAGGGGCTGGCTCGGTGCTGTTCTGGTGAGAGTTAATGTTCTTCAAGGTCACTCACACTGTCAGCTTTCTAATGTACTGGCAATAGGCTGAGGGTACAGTATTTAACAATGCAGTGTCCTTTGTGGACCCATTAACATAGATATGGGGCTTACTTAAAACTACCTGATGTTTACACAAAGTCCAAGTGCCGTTCACCTTGAAATGCAGGTATAAGCATGATGTTGTTTCTTCGATTCATAATATTGTTAATGCTGAGAGGTTGAAGTAAGGCATTAACATCATTGTTTTAAAAGGTTTAGTAAAACACATTTCAAGTCTTGTCCATGCCTTTACTTTACATAGCTTTTTCTCAACAGATATGATTTACACGTTGAAATCAAAGATCTTCCTTCAACAGGAATTATGTCAATGATGCTAATGTTTTCATTAATTTTTCGGTATAAAGCAGTTTGAATCTTAGTTGTAGTGGAAAAAAATTAATTTGATTTCAACAACAGTGGCTTTCTAGTTCATGCAAGTTGGACAAGCTTGCCAAGCTATGCTAGGAGCATCTGCTTGGTTATTTACAGATTGTCTGGTTTGCTGTGAATGTTCACTGGCTTGCACTACTCAGCCCCTGGTTATGGCCTCAGCACTCTCTTACATCTATTTATTTTAAAAAGGAAATAGAATGCTGAGGAGTTGGGATATCCTTTCTGTAATAAACTATACTGAGAGCTGTGTTCCCTAGGATGTTATTATAAGTATCATTGGCATGGGGGGAAGTTGAATTTTTTTTGCTTCTCACATGTTAGCCCAATTAATTGCAAGAGCTTTTGCATTTAAAATATTTCTTAAACACTTAAGTAACAAAACCAAAATCAAAACCAAACACACACACACAAAAAAAAAACCCAACCAAAAACCAAAAGATAAAATTAAGGAGAAAGAAAGTTTCTGAATTATTACTGGATGCAAAAAGGTAGAGTAAGTTATTAATTACTTTAAAACTACAGTCTGCACAAGTGAAAATTGTTTAATTTGTAGAGAAAACCCATTGTATCTCTACTGTCATAAATTTCAATGTTGATATAATAATACTTGTCCATGAAAGCCCCCTTTCTGCTTTCAGATGTGTGATTCAAAATCCATCCATTCAGTTGTGTGCTGTTTTTCAACTGAGCACTGTAATGTGCTATAAAATTCGGTATTTGAAATTAGTCATTGGCCTTGAGCATGTAAAGCAAATACACTTGAACTCCATGTGTAAAGTAACATCAGTGCTATCAGGAATTCTTTCATTAGGACTAACTCATAAGGAGAAACCTTGACATGTATTCCTGGATCATCTGTTGTCATTTTCTTGACTTACAATGAGCTCTAAAAACCCCATGATCTTCTTACTATGTTTATGTTCTCAATACTAAGGTCTTTCAGGGTGTACATTATACCTAGCATGATAATTTTAATAGTCTGTTATTACTAACTGGGAACATCAGTGCTTACTTCATAGCTGAGAATGAGTGAAGAGTTGTTGAGATGTGGTACACTGGTTGCTGTTTCAATAAAACAAAAGCTTACAATGCAAATTAAAATGTCCTTATTCCTCTTCTCTGTGATAGTGACCAGCTCACTTCATTGTGTCAATTATATCTATTTGAAATGCGTTTTATGTTCTTGTGATGTTTAAGGTCCTGGAATGTCTTTCCTGGGAACACTTACTGTCCATATGTAACCAAAGTCACACTGCAAGTGTAGTATTTGTTAACCTACAGCTGTGTAAATGATGTATGAATATACCAGTTGTTTCCATTTCAGTAGAGAATTGATTACTGTTAATACTGAAAACCATCCTGCCTATACTATTATAGTTTTCTTTGTAAATATTAATGTAACTAAACTACAGGAAAAATTGTTTGAATCTTCCAGCAGACAACAGGTATTTCAGAAGAATGCAGTTTTTCTAACATTACGCTGATTTAAAAAGCTACAACAACAAATATTCTTAATGTAGGACTTATGTGGGATTATTGACAAAACCAGTTGTTTTTACTTTTAAAAACAAGTAAATTTAAAGAGCATCTGACTGAAATACCTTTAACTCCGAAGCTGGATGCTACAAGCAGAGAATACTTCAAGCAGTTTTTAATTTGGCACGTATAAATCTAACCTTGAATTCTTTTATTCATATTGTTCCAGGTCACCTGAGCTCATGAGAACACAACCTCTTCTCAGGATGTATCATTGCACAGTAACATGGACCAATCCTTGGGGAATGTACAGATCTATACCCCAGCAAAGATAAAGGTAGGTGTAATGTTTTTCCTGTTTCAGTTCACCTCCTTAATTAAATTAAAATGAGTATGATCAATTTACTCTGATTAATGGTCTGATATTCGATTATCAAGTTGTGAGCTGGGTATCGTATGGACTGGGTGCTGGTCAGTATGATCATTAGCATCAGTATTTACCCACTGGTGGTAGTGGATTACCAGTGAATATGGAAAAAGTAATGTTTACTTCCATTTTAGTTTGTATGGTTTAGATTTTCAAAACAAGGATCTGAACTTTCAGTATAATAACATGGCACAGAATATGCATTATGAAGACTTAGAAATCCGAGTACAAGGGCAAGCATTGTCTTTTTGATAAATTAATAAATGAATAATTTGAACAGTAGGCACATGGCAGTATTGACTCTGCATAGACTGTGAGAAAAGGTTTGGCCGTTACATCTTTTCCATAATGTGCTGTGTTGTTCATAATGCTGTGAGAGTAATTATATTCAGAAATAGTTCTTTGAACTCCTAGACAGACCAAGTACCCTGAGCATTATTTTGAGTTACAGTGAGTACTGTATTGTAATATCCACCTTGATTCTTGATTATAGGTAGGTTTTTCTGTATGTTTTCATGCCATTCATGTTTTAAACAAACAGCACAGTCAAAACCTTTAACCATTTGCTCTCTCTAGTACAATTTAATTAAGACTAGGTGTTATGATTTAACTTTCTAAAAATCTGTTAATCGATTTTTGTTTTAAAGTAACCTTAACTTTGTATTTCTTTTTGATCACCTCAAAAGCTTTACAGCTTTAGTAAGAACAGTAGCAACAGGAACAAACAGGCTCAGCAGTGAATTACATCAATTGAATTTCAGTTTGACTTCCACCCTTTCATGTAGTAGTATCCAGAGAGCCTTTAAAGTTAATGACAGGTGCCAGCTATGGCCTTAATGTGATTTTTTATTTTTTTGGCCCTCACTGCAGTTTTGTGTCCTAAAGCATACAGAAAGTTTTAGGACTGAATGAGAACCTTATTATCTCTGTTTCACTTCTTAATGATGACAACTTGGGACAGCTTACTTCTTGACAGGATATACTGTATGTATATTGCGGAGTATAAATTTTGTTGTGTCATGCCTTTTCACACACCATCAGGTTAATAATTTCTCACTGGAATTTTCCATATATATCCACAGTACATCACATTTCCCTGTTGAATAATTATACACTTGTTGTGTAAACTATGGCCATAATATTTCTTGGATTATAAGGAAAAATGTGTTATATCTAAATACCAGCTTTCTCTCGTGATTTAACTAGTTGTTGGAGATTGTAGCTGGGGAAGATTTGTCCTGCTTTCAGGAAAGTATTTGAAAGATTGAGAAGAAGGCTGGTCATTTGTGCTCTTTTTGATATTGAATGCCAGCTTGGATTGAGGGTATCCATCTAGACTTTGATGTGTTACTCTTCTTCAATGAAGTATATCAGTATATAGGTTCCCTACTAATCTGTGGACAGGGCTTTTTGGAAATCAGCTATTTTTCCTCTGCAACTGAAGCAGAGACCAGTTTTAAAATAGCCAAATTCCAGTTTGTCTAATAATGCTGCTTTTACTGGAACCAGTGAGAAAACTTCAGTGCACAAGGTGGGAGCTAAGTCTTGATTAGCTTCGGTGCACTCAAAGTTAATATGCTCTGCCTCAAATATACTGCTGCAAACCTTAAACAAATCCACCACTTTTGGTGACATGAAAGCATACAGATAATGTGGAAAGTGTGACCATAATGTACATGCTCTGCATAAATCCCTGATTTCATTTTCTCATAGATTCAATATGCATAGAGAGAGTTTGAAGATATTCTAATTATTTCATCACCTGTCCATACACCAGTCTGTTCTAGTTCAATAGATGTTTTTGAGATACTGCAATCCTCAGGTGAAGGCCTCAACTGACAGAATAAAGTAACATTTTTCTTGATGTATTTTCCAAATGGTTAGTTAAATATACTGAAATTAGCTCAAGCCTGGCTTATTTTTATTCTCATGCAGTCTCTTTAGACTTCCCCAGATCAAGTAAGATCCAGCCACAGTCTAGCTTTATTTTTTCAAAGTACTCTTAATTCTTCATTAAATCCAAAACACAGCAAATTTGCAACATTTGATCACAGGGATGTTAAGTTTGTTGTTTAAAGCGGCTAACTGAAGAAGTGGGATATGACTTCATTAGTTCTACTTTCAGATCATAATCTGTTATTCTGCTCCCTCCTGATACATAATTCACAAAAAGTGTCGGATATGTGGGATGTGGATTTAAAACAGAAAAGAAAAGCCCATCAAACAAAAATAGTTCTTTCATGCTTGCTTGTATGCCACTGTAAGAGATTGGTAGTGAGAATAAGAGTTACACCATGTGACTCAAACTAGCACCGTACGGTTAATGCAGATAACGTCTCAGGATGCAATGAAATCATTGCAATTTGATGCAGTTAAAAATGGCAAGTAGAAAATAATTATTTTTTCTTTTTTTATGTTGCACTTCCCATTTCCAAAATAGAATCATAGAATTGTCAGGGTTGGAAGGGACCTTAAAGATCATCCAGTTCCAACCCCCCTGCCATGGGCAGG
>WTSP01018238.1:0-20472 GCA_025331215.1 Actenoides lindsayi | reverse complement strand
CTGAAGAGCTTCTGTAACTCCTGAATGGTTTGGGTGAAGCCTCAGCTCATCCAAAGCTAGCAGAGTTTCCCTGCAGGGTCCCTACAAAATAGAGATTTGTGTCCCAAAATTTCATTTAGCAAGGAAGTATTTGGAGAAGTATCACACCAACTCACCTATACTCCTTCCCTGGTCACTAGAAACAGCGTCAGTTAGCAAAGGTTAATTCACATCATCCTTCACTGACTCTTTGTCTAAATTACCCTTTGGAGTATTTCATTTTATTTCTCTTACCTGTAAAGGCAGTGAGATAGAAGAGGGGGAAATGCTATCTAGATTGACTAAATTTATTTCCTACTGAATGGTAGGACAGAAATATGCATGTCTTCCACTTTCCTCCTTGTTTCTAATTGATGTGTGGCTATAAGATCATCTAGTCACATATCCACTAGATCAGAAAGATTAATGTCACCCAAGTACAGGCATATGAAATTTGGCACCTTATTTATATTAGTAGCTAATGTCTTTCAGAATGCAGACAATGTTCTTTTGGAGAGATGAAGGATCCCTTATTGCTTGTTTCAGGCCTTAATCATTTTCACTGTCCAAAATGTATTCATTGGTTACATTCCTGTTTCTGCCTCCGGGTTTTGTTGTGTCCTTCTCTGCCTGGAAAATTACAAAGTACTTCACAAATCGTTTTATTCTTCCGGTGAAAACACTTACAAACTGCAATCAAGTCACTTTTCAGGCTTTTCTCTCAGATGTAAAGTGTGAGTTTTCTATATATATCCTTGATAATCTTTAATTCTGCTCCAAATGTGAGCATGTGATCTGTACATAGCATTCTGATTTTGATAATGTCTAATTTGTACTCAACAGAAATTGTCACTTCTTTTTTTTTAGCTTATTCCTTCTCTGTTTATACAAGTGGATGATGAGGACACAAATCAGGGCCAAAGAAACATTTAAAATAATTATGTAACTTGAAACTGCTTAAAATTTATTGTTTCTTTACTACAGCAACTTAAGAGTTTATGTCTGCTTAATTTCACACGACGCCTTGTTTGTGATATTTTGAGGGAAGTATATCCCAAACTGGACCATCACCACTTTTCCCTGATAGATACCCATTAATAATAAGATAAGAACCTTAAGAACAAACTGCAAATTCTCACTCAGAAAGACTCCCAAAGTTAAAAATACACAGAATTATGAGAAACAAACACACAAACTGTACTTACCTTTTTATGCAGAACATAAAACTCCTATCTTACATGCAAGGGGCTCTTTCTTATTTAAAAGAAAGAAAAAATCACATTTTATATTTTATTCCAAAGAAATAAAGCAGACCCAGTTTTAACTTTGATTTAACATAATTTCTCTAAAATTGTTATGATATCCGTTACTGTCAATTATACATTTTGCACTGTGTAGTTGAAACAATTTACATAGAATAAATCACTAGTTATTCTGAAACCATTTTCTCATAGCATACTACTCTAAATGTGCTATAATTGCATCTGATATCTCTCTGACAGGTCTTGGTATTTCATATTCACTGAATGAGCAAGACATGCACTCTATCCAGCGGGATGCATTAAGAATAAAATGAAATCTGGCATTTACATGCCTGTTCCATTGATATTCATGCAGGAAAAAGTTGTAGATTAGCAACAAGTCCAACACTTCTCAAAGTGAATGGGAAGAGTCACAGCAACATCAGTGACAGCTGGATCATAAACAAAGGCCCAGCAGAAGCAAACTGCCTGTGGCACATGAAAATGAGAAACCAAGACAAGCACCCAAACTGGTTGAAAAACAGCAAGACTGTTCTTAACAGCGTTAATCTCTCTTGCAGTGAATATACAATGGCCTTATGCTTAAGTTCAAATGTCACACTTTTTGGGACATAAACTTCTGATTGTTAGCACATACACCTCATCAGTATTCTTATAACAACTTCCTCCTTTTGAGTGACATCAAAGTTCATTTCATTCCTCTTTGTAATTTTTTTTTTTCCTCATTTAGTGCTGTGGCAACATCCAAGATCACTCAAGAACAAAATATCAACAGAAGTCTATGCTACCAAATGAGTGGCATTTTTAAGAACTTTGCTGACATATAAAATTATACCAGTACCAGGAATAATTCCTGTATGTCTGTGGAACTATATATTTACATTGAATGTACATGTGTTTTGGAAAAGTTAATGTTTCGGAAAGATGTTCCAAACCCCCAAAGTTTTCCCAGCATCACAGTCACCTTTATTTCTCTGTCATCTTCATTTCACTCCTTCTAACAAGAGTTTACACCAAGAGTTTTCAATATTTAGACCGATATCTAGTCTGCTACTTGCACATGGCTTTTTTCTTGACTCCTGTATACTGTGATGCACCTTTTAAGCTACCTCCAAGACAATAACACATTAATTCATAAGAATTTCAGTGTTTTCCCAAATTGTTACTGATTGTATTAATTTATTGGGATTATTCATATACTTAAAGTCATCTGTGCACTTACTTATGAATAGAGATCCAATTATTTGGTCTAATTTCTGGACAGTTAATAGAAATTTTCTAGTTGATTTAACTGAGGGTTGACTTCATACTACTGAAGAACACTGATTCTATTCCTCATTCTTATGTGAAACTTATTGCCTTTAACCTTCTTAAAATTTGCCTAAAGTTCCTGACTTATTAGTGTCAAGAATCACAGGTTACATCTGTGTCATTGACCCTAGTTGAAGAGCTTCCTACAAAACAGACTAATAAAATATTTTTTGGGCTTGCTAGTTGTATACATTTTCAACTGTGTTTAGAAAGTAAATATTCTTGGGATAATCTAGGATTCTTCAATATACAACGATCTGGTGGTAAAATTAGAGAAAAAAAAACTTTAGTGTTGCTGATGATAATCCATTTTCCAAACCTGTTAACTTTTATATTAACTTTTAAAGCTAAGGATAGGAAATATTTTGGAGAGGCTAAATGGTTTTCATAATTATTCTAGTGCAAATTTTAAATTACCAAGAAATACTGTTATTCTATAAATAGAAATATCTTCCTTAAATAGTGGTTCATTTCTGCATACTGCATGCAACTTACAAAACCAGGCAATTAAAATATTTCTGTATAAACGTACCCACTGTTTATTAACATGTAATTACTACACAAGTGACTAAATAGGACATTAAGTCATTAGACAGATTATTTTACTGGCAAGATGAATTCATACTTCATATTGTACTGAAGATCTGAATACAGGGTTTGACTTGTATAATACTTGATTTAGAGACTCATGCTTTATATTAAAAATAGCTGTATATACACACATGCGTGTGTGTAATTCTTTTGGGATAAATATGGATCAAATACAAAATCTTTATGAAGCCTTACTGCCTGGGAGTTTGAGAAGGCAGGTTCTTGGGAACCACAGTTCAGGAACTTTGCTTTCAAAAACTTCAGCAATACATTTCTTTAGTGTTAAGTTATTGAGTAATATTGAAAAATAAGTTACTAGAAAACAATGTCTTTCCTAGATAGTGGTGATTTTCCAAAATTAGAATGGTCTGCAGTAAGTCCACTTAGTTTTAACAAAAGGTAGAATTCCTTGCCAAGACAAAAATGGCATTGAATTACTCTGACCTGTAACATTTTGTTTTGTCCAGCTATTACAAGTTAGTTCCACATTCCTAGACCTACATTTTTCAATTAAATGTCTGCCACCTTCTTTTATGGCAGAGAACTTGTGTGACTTCAAAGGATTTACATTACAACATATATATCACAAGATAGGTATTTTCTCCACAAAGTATAGGTAGAAAAGCCAGGAGTAAAAACTGGCTTCCAATCCTCTGTGGTGCCACTCTTACAAAGCTGCAATTCACATGCAACTTGAAATCAGTTGTGTTAATCAGTTCAAACTAAATTTTACATTAGAAACAAAGGTGTGAATGAAACTACTGCTGAAAGTTTTGTTCTCAGAAAAAAAAGATTCAACTCTTTATATTAACTAAGGATAATAGTACAGTGTGGAAGTATTTTCATTTCTCTAAGACGTTCTGATTTGATTTCTGCTCTAACAGAATCCATAAAATCTTCAGTAATAATAATGTTACTACTTATATGTTCATGGCCCCAGAGTTTTCTAGATGTTTTGGAAGAGGAAATATATCTTTCGTTTACAAAATGTGTTACACAGAACATGAGCAAGGAATAAAAGTGATTGAAAGTGTTTTGTCCTGTATTCTAGAATTCAATAACATGTTTGCCATTTTATTTTATATATGTAATTGTTGAGCAGCATATATGGCAGAAAAGAAGACCTAGTCCCATATATATGCAGAGAAGCTACATACATGCACACACAAAATATCTCAGGAGTGCCAAAAAGCATAGATAACTCCTTGAAAAATGTGGCTCGGCTGACTAAAACTTGTCCTTTAAAATGCTGCTGCAAACACAGGAGTTTTAAGGCTCCACTTTCATGTTCTGTATTTCTCTTTTAGCATTATTTCACAACCTGTGAAGTAGGTTTTTAGAGTAAAGGTACAACATCCTGCTCAGTGTCTTTTAACCTTTGTCTTTTCTGTCTAGGCATCTATGCCCAAGAATTCACTATATTATCCAAATCTCATCTACTTCTATGTAAAAATTTTGAAAATAAGCCTTTGAAAAGTTTTTTATAAAGGATCTCTGGACTTCCTAACTCTGCACAAAAATGGAAAGATCATTTTGTTTCCTTATTATTTTTTCCAAATTTTTCAGTTCTAACACAGAATACTCATGACAACAGTTGCCTTATGAAGACCCTGGGGCAAAGACAAGAGAAATTGTGCACTACATAACAATATTTCACATTAATATGATGAGTCAAGTGGGATTTCTGCATTCCATCACTTTAAAAAGGCAAAAATATCAGATTCACACAGCTCATAAGAGTCCTAGAATCTTAAAAAGACAAATCATTAACTCTATATAAGCAGAAGTCAGGCAAGACAAGTAGTGAGGAAATATTAACAGGGTTTTTGTAGTTGCTGTTTTCGACTTTGGCAGGCCCAGGCTTTTCCTTTATCCAGGCCATAAAGCACAACACAGACCTTCTAGACAGCACAACACAGACCACTAAGCTGGTTATCAACATATGAGCTATTATTTCATGTTTATCCTACAGCTTTGGCAGGACACATGAACAGATTATTTCAGTAAAAGATGAAAATAAAATACAGCCTGCTCCTGAGAGACTACCACTTGCAACGCGCGATAGTTGGCCTGGAGCACAGGTTATCAATAACCATTTCCATCTTGCAACCCAACCGTTTCCATACAAGACTGCAGTTCAAACTACCACAGGAAAGTTAATTCAAACCAAGATCAGTTACAAAAGCAAAGATATTGAAAAACCTCCAAGCGTTGGACTTGAACTAGTATGTCCTAAGAGAAAAAAAACCAACAAAACCACAACATAACTGCTGCAAGTTCAGTTGGCTGAACTGTACTTGAGTTGTGCTGAACCTGACAGTAGAAAAGGTAGATAGGAGAGTCTTCTCCCGCCCCCTGAAAAAGCCTCTGCCCCTTTCAAAAGGTTATTACAAGTATCACACAGCCTGATGGTAACTATCATCATGTACACAACAGCTCTGTTCATTTCAGTTTTTCAAACTTCATCTCACAGCTATCATTCAATATGCACTGAAAGCAGAAAAAAATACAACAGTTGTAATTGTAAGACCTGCAGGAAAACACTATGTGCAGTAAAGCATGCCCATATAAAATGCAAGGCTTGAGCATTATGTTGGTATTGTTCTGGTTTGTTATTATCACATGGTATGTATTGAAGGGGAAAGCCTGTATAGATTTCAGCCCATAAACAGACAAAACAAGAGTGGGGTGTACGTCATATGAAGCATTACTAAGGGATAACAATCTTTTTCAAACACTATTGACAGATATGTGGATATGCATGCATGTATGTGGATATGTATGCACACTCATACTGTCAGTGAAATTAAAACTAGCAAGTGATAACTTCTCACTGCATAATGTTTTGCAAATTTGATGAACCTACAGCAGGAACCAACAACCGTTAATCTATGTACTTAACTAATACCTAATTACCTCTTATTTAACTATGAGCAACAGGGAGTTAAATTTCAGCTCATTTCTTCATTTTTCGTGTTGATCCTTGTTCCACTCTAAAAACTCGCTGTCAGTGTCAATTACAAATATATACCACACATACAGGAATCATCTGTAGATACAGTTTATGGTATACTTATTAGATTGGTTCACTCTTCGCAATGTACATACTCTCAAGAAGTCAATAAGCAGGTGTACCAAATCTAAATTTAATGTTTGGAAACAGAAATATGTGTCATGACAGTATGTTTTATATTTCTTAAAAAAAAAAAAAAAAAAAATCCTGTTCACAGAACTTCTATACAAGATTCAAGTTCATATTCTCAGGCAGGTTTAGAAAAAGGACACATCCTTTTTAGTGACAACTACTTCTGGAGGATTCAAGAAAACACCTTTTAGTCAATAACCTAAGAAATAAGGGCTTCCATTTTCCCTTTGAGAACTTTTTAAAAATGGGAATCTTTTCCAGTGCTTGTAATTCCGCAGTCTAATTAAGGAAAAGGCTACTGTTGTCTCCCAGATTAGAACAGTAACAACTACTTCATTTACAAGGGAGTAAACTACTATCTAACACTAGATTTTGGATTTTGAGATCAATGTTAGGGAATGTTTAGACCTCTTAAAGAAATAGTGTACTATTCCCTTTGAAACATGTTTGTGGTGCTTTTATAGTTACTGATACAAAATAGGAAACATATTTCACTGCTTGTGCAGCAGCAAGAACTTCTAAAGTCTCTATCTGAAGAGCAAAAGAGCATGGGAAAATATTTCAAGGTCTTAGAAAACCACTGAGGCTGTAGATTATAATGCTTCTGGTATCTCCTTCTCTGATAATTTTATTTGGATATGGTATTTCTTTCAACTTCATTTTATGCTTCTTAGTCTTCATAGATATCCTGCATTCTTGTGTTTGCATCTGCTTTCCACCACATAAAATTTAAGAGATTAAGGTGAGCAGGCCAGCATATAACACTGCACTGTTTTTCTGATCTATGGTGATATTCTTAACAAAGCATACTTTCAGATGTCTTCTGTATCATATTTTGTATGTAACTGAAAAATGACTTTCTGAGAATGCATCATTATCCAGCCTGGTCATCAAAGGTTTTGTGGGTGCAGCCATTTCTGTTTTTTCCTTTATAATTCACATGATGCATAAGGAGGTCATTGTAAATTACCAGCAGCCTGTAATTTAAACATTTGTGGGCTTTTACTTCACAAGTTTGATGGGCATCTTAATGGTATGACTAAGATTATTGAGGAACATAAAGATCATCCTTTACAAAGAGCTCACAGATGCAAACACTCTCCCAATAAGCTTCAAACTACATTTGTATTTTCTGAAACTACAATTGTATTTTCTGTCAGATATACTTAATACTTGTAGAATGTTTCTGCCTCATGTGCCATTAACTTCACCTGAAATGTAATGATCCACACTTTGTAAAATTAAGTAGAATGGGCTGATACTTCTCTGCAATGAACTGCTATTACAACAAATGCGCTTTATTGGAGCTTTTCTTTAGGATTTCTACAAACAAAAGCAGGAGAAACGATTGATATTTTAGTATGAAATGAATAGCACAGTAACAAATTTTTAATTAAACAATCTGGCAACCAATTTTCATCAAATTGAGAGGTTATTAAATTATACAGAATTACTTTGCTTTAGCATTCAAGCTGCAATCTACATTTAATAGTTGCTAAGCATTCTTCTGATGTCTAAACTATTTCTAGACAGAAACAAAATGGATTTTGTAATAGGCATAGAATTCAAGGAAATAAACTAATAGGAATTTATTAATTTTTATTCACATTATTTTGCACCATCTGTATGTTATAGGTGTTGCAAATGGTTTCATAAACAAGTACACATAGAGACAGGCATATGTGCCAAAAAATCTCCAGCAAACTGAGAAGTTAAAGTAAAATGATAGGTAAGTAGGCATCTTGCTGCTGTTAACATGTGGTAGAAATTCCATAACTGGTACATTTACTAGTTTTAAGGGTTTGAAGGTGGTTATGTTTAAAATAATGCCATCCTTTATTTCATTTGCTGAGTAAGACCTTAACTATGTCCCAAGATTGCAAAGAGAGAGAAAGCAGTACCAAGACACAACCACCTCTGGAAAGGACTCTTCCCTTTGCTGCCTTATTAATTTTATTTTAACATGCTTCACAATTAGTGAATTACAGGGATAGGTACTCTATCTATTCTCCGCTAACACTGCTTTCTGTGGTGTCTAAAAGATGCGTGCATTATTTGGCACACATATGATGGGAGGCTCTTCCTTGATTTTATTGTGCTGCTTGCTGAAGTCAAGTTTACATAGCATAGCAGCCTTTTCTTCCCCCCCAGATAGGAAGTGGAGTCACCAAGGCATCAACAATTTCAAGGAGCTTTTAGGCTAACAAAAATAAGTCATGCTCAAAAGAGGAGACAAAGTTACCTTTCCTTCCAGCATCACCCTGTGCTGAAGTTCCTGTCAAGGGATGAAGTACCTCAAGGTAAAGTGCTGGACCATGAGAGAGAACAGTGTCTGGTGATAAATGGTGGCAAAAGTAGAAAAATCATCCTGTCACTACTGCTTGAAAGTAAAAATTCCTATGTTGTAATGGCTTACGAGCATTGCAATCTTGTATCTGTACTATCAAACATTCAAATGCAAGTGCCCACTTCTTGTAAGGGGCATGACAGTTTGACCTCTGATATCTTGGTTGGGAAATAAGACTTACTTGCAGGCAACATTCAAGCTAAATCTACATGAAACCACTTTAACTTGAGTAAAGATATGCACAGAGCCCCTGCCTACCTCAGAGCACAGGGGATTCAAGGTAATATAAAGCTTTCTATTCTTGATTTAGCTGAGAAATCTATGGAGCCTATTCAGGCATCCCTGAAAGCCTTTTCCAGTCCCATCAGTAGAAATACACTTCTGCCTGCATATGGACCCTCGATGAGGGTTGCATGCTGGTAACAATAGAAATAAAGAATATAGTAAAAATTCCCTCTATTTTTCACTGTTCAGTATGACTATCCAGTAAAACATGGAACGGAAAACCTGGACCATATAGGTGAGACCCCTGTCCTTCATTCTTCTGCCAATATTACTTGGCCAGAGGATAAGTGCAAGCTGCAGGACAATCATTTATAGCCCTGAAATACACTTGTATTAGAAGTCAAAACACTCTCAGCAATTCCTGTGGAGCTATAAATAAGTTCAAGGGGCATCTACAGAGTGACAACAATACGTTTAGGCTCAAGTAAATATTGATAGCTGCAGACTATTTCCAAGTCCCACAAGACAGTACTCAGGCCCTCAATCCACTCTGCAAAGCTATCACAGTAGCATTAAGCACTGTTGCTGTAATGGCAGTGAGCCATAAAATCAATGCTTTCTACTACCAGAAACAATCCTCCCAATCTTTCACTTGTGCAGCTGCAACTTGGCTTCCCAGTTTTGCAGGTAGGGAGTGGGAATGTTGAAGCAAGCACTAGCAAAGCACTAGCAAACCTTGACCCAATCTCCAGCTTGTTAGACAGAAGCACTAAGGCAGAACAACTACGGAGCTATTTTTCAGCTGGAAAAGGACAGCCACATGCATTTTCTCTTTCTCTCTCTTACATGTGTCAGAAAAAAATGGGAAACCAAAAAGCCCAATCCATCGCCTCTGTGATTTAGTAATTCTCCAGGTTCATCCTGAGGAACTTCAGTGACGTAGTGCTTTTCCTGCATGGGAAAGGGCAACACATAGCATAGTCCCCTGTTTAAATGATGTTTCACAAACCCTTTTTCTGTTGCTTTAGCTCCTAGAGGAAAATATCATCTTCTTAATGATGAGAAAGTACCCTAATGAAATCAGTCCAAGAAACACACATTAAATAAGTTAAGCATAGGCAAAATAATAGGAAAAAACCACAAACAACCAACCAAAAAAAACATAGCATGGTTAGTAAATTTAATTTGTGTTCTATCATAATCACAAGCTACAACCGTCTTTCAGTGCTGCTGATAGCATCAGAATAGCCAGGCACTAGACAGGTTGCTCAATCTCTGCTAGTGAAACCATTTCATGCCTGTTGGTGTGCATGCTTATCAAGAATTTATTGTTGTCAGAACAGTGCAACAAAATAGAAATTATAAGGGCCAAGGATAACTTTTAAAAAGCAAATATCCAATTGTCCCAGTTTGAGTGAGAACAGAACTGATTCTGTTCAGTGATTTTACTTTTCACCTCAGTTCTTCTAACTAACTGCAGTTTCTGAAGTGAGCAACATGTTTTCACAGGCAGTGTCTGCTTCTAGCAGTGATAACACCTCATGTTTAGAGTTAGTACCAGGGATTGGTGTGCAGACCAAGGCCACTGCTGGATCTTGTGTACCATGTTGGGGGTTCAGAAAGTAAAAGGCTGCGCCTGCAGGGAGGACAGGGCAGAACATGTGACCTTAAACTGACCAACGAGGGATTCTATCCCACATATATCATATTCAGTATAAAACTGAGGATCATGAGGGCCAAGCCTCTTCTTCAATGCCCATCATCCGAGGAGGACGCTGTTCATGCTGCCTTTTGTCCCAGTCCATGAGTTCTTGAGTCCAGCTCCAGAATTCAGCTCCAGAATCCAGTTCCTGTCTGCCACTGAGTCCAATCTGGCACTCCTCCACTGCCTACTCCACATCATCACTGGTGACAGTGACATAATTGTCATCAGGGGAGTTGAGTTTGATACCGGTTTTGTATACATTTGTGTGCATTCCATTTTATTGTTATTATTTTCATTAAAGCCTTTTTAGGTTTCTTTTCTAACTATTTCTCCCTTATTCCCTTTCTCTTCCCCTTTACAGAGGGAAAGGGTTTAACAGAGAACATCTGTTATAGGTCTAGCAAATGGCCCTGACACACTGGTGATACCGAGACAGATATGTTGCTGTATAAATTGGAAAGAAGAAACCCGCTGATTTTTCACACAACTGCTATCTAGTTGAAAAGAAAACAATAAAGATAGGAGAAATGTGTACATGGCTTTCTTTGGTTCTTCTTAGAAGACATGAAAAAAAAACCCGTGTATGTAACATCTCAGGAGAATCCAGGTGAAACACTGGCAGAAGAAAAAGTTAGCAAGAAAGGAGTGATTCTAGATTTATAGAATGGTTTGTATTGAAAGGAACCTTTAAAGGTCATCTACTCCAAATTCCATGCAGATAGCAGTGACATCTTCACCTGCATCAAGTTGCTCAGACACCTATCCAATGTGACCTTGAATGTTTCCAGGAATGAGGCATCTATGACTTCTCTGGGCAAGCTGTGCCTATGTTTTACCACCCTCATCATAAAAAATTCCTTCCAGATATCTAGTCTAAATCTAGCCTCTTTTAATTTAAAATCATAATCCCTTGCCCTGTTGCAACAGACACTGTTAAAAAGACTGCCCCTGTCTTTCTTACAAGCCCTCTTTAAATACTGGAAGGTCACAATAAGGTCTCTCTGGAAGTTTCTCTTCTTCAGGCTGAGCAACACAAATTCTGTCAGCTTTTCTTTGTAGGAGTGATATTCCATTCACCTGATCATTTCTATAGCCCTTCTCTGGACCCACTCCAATAACTCCATGTCCTTCTCATGCTGAGGACTCCAGAGCTGGATGCATTACTCCAGGTGTGGTCTCACCAGAGCGTTAGTAGGGGGTCAGAATCGCCTCCCTCAACCTGCTGGCCACACTTCTTCTGATGCAGCCCACAATGCATTTGGCTCTCTGGGATTCAGGTGCATATTGTTGGCTCATGACCATGTTTTCATTCACCAATACCCCTAAGTCCTTCTCTGCAGAGATGTTCTCAATCCCTTCATTCCCCAGGCTATATTGATACCAAGCGTTGTCCTGACCCAGAAGCAGGACCTTGCACTTAGCCTCATGGAACACTATGAAGTTCACATGCACCTGCTTCTGAAGCTTGTCCTGATCACTCTGGATGACATCTCATCCCTGCAAAGAGTCAACCATACCACTTAGATTGATGTCATCTGCAAAGTTGCAGAGGGTGCACTCAATCCCACTGTCTACCTCACAGCACTGGTCCCAGTATGGACCCCTGATAAAACAGCTTGATATTATCACCTTCTTTATTAGGCCTCCCTCACTGTGCCTTGCTAAATGATCCTGCCTTGCTAAATGACCCTGCCTTGCTATATGACACTGCCTTTCTCTTTGATTCCTAATGTCATTTGACACCATTCCTTCTTCCTACTGTTAGCACACACAACTCTTTTTTAACCTTTCTCCAAACTTGTTGTCTGATGATAACCTCACACAATTTTTTTTTGTAGTCAGATTTGTAACCAAGCAAACATGCCATTGCATAGAGTTGAGATAAAAGTCCTAGTACAGGTTAATAAAATGGATTCTTTTTGTTGAAGTTAAATTGCTCATGATACAAGATATATACAACTTTCAGTAACAGAGACTAGAAAATTTTGTTTTCAAATGACAGTACATTTTACCAAGAAGGAACATTTAAGACATATCATCCAGCTTCCCTCTCCCCAATATTTATCTCCTTCTATTTATTTTTAATGTAATTGCCCCCCTCTGAGCAATTATAAATATTGCTTATGGGCAAAGTGTGCCATATCCTATTTACTGTGACCTATCCGTATCTTGTGGAATTACGCTTTTACTCAACAAGATAACTTTTCTACCTAGTGCTCTTGAGCTGATAACCTAGCAGACAACCTTACTTTACAAATTCCGCTACAAGGGCTTCAGAAACAGCAACATTCTCATAAGATGAAAGAAGAAATTGCAATAGCTGGATCATGCTTCATACTGTGACATAACATTTTACAATCCTCTGCAGTTTTAAAGGACTTTGGATCAGCCCCATAAATGTTAATGTTGCATTGCACAAGTCTGTAGACTGAGGTTTTCCTCCCTTTTAGGGAAAAGCTGATCTACTAACTGTATCTTGCAGCTTTGAGATATTGTGGGTTTCTGCATGTGCCTACTTGCCCCAAACAGTTTTATGTTTATATGTCTTCTCCCGAAATGACACCCTGTCTTCTAGCAGTTATTAAACAGATGTACAGCATGTCTCCACTTTCATTTATGAAAACCTTCTTTTTCTAAATGACATTAATTATCACTCATAACAGTCTTTTGTTTGGCCAAGTATATTTGGAAGCAGCCCAGCGCTTATTATTTTTCACTTAATTTAAATTCCTTCCATTCTTCCACAAAATGCTTGAACACAAAACATGGAATACTGTCCCTATTTGAAACTACACACACACATATATATATATCAGACTTTTTCTTACTTCTCAATCTACCCAATTCTGCCTAATTCTTCCCATAATTTTCATTCTAAATTCCTTCTATCCTCATGCTCCTGCACAGAGTTCATTCCTCAAGTGTAACAAGAAGTGAACAAGTTCTCAGACTCATCTCATTCTTCTCTTCACTAAGAGTTTATAGCGGAAAATCCCCCAAAGAAGTAAAGCAAGCTCTGGCAGCCACAGTTCAATTTTCAACTGCAGGAAATAATTATTTTTCCCTGATGTCAGATTCTGCAAAAGAATTTTATAATCTTAAACTTGTGCTCCCAACTATAATGAAAACAAAATTAACGAAACATTGGCTTTTTCTCAAATTCTCAAATCCTTCAACAGATCAGCTCTAGATCTCTGGTTCCTCTTCATCTGTCCTCCAGAAAAACAAGCTTTCCTTCAAATTATTTTTCTCCTGAACTAGAGCATGGTGACTTTCCCATCAGTTCCCCAGTACTTTTGACTTCTCCAACAAAAAAACAAAAAAAACAAAAAAAAACAAAAAAAAAAAAAACAAAAAAAGACCTAAAGTCCTGGGAAGGCCGACAACTGCAGGGGAGTCACTTTTGCAAATATTTCCACAGATGAGCCAAAGTGGGTTTTATCTTTACAGTTTAACTCAACTTCTTTTTCACTCTTCAGGGCAACCTTTTTGATAACTGTAGATGGTCCTCTCTGGTAATAGCTGTTCAAGTATACTGTGAAACAAGCAAGTTTTGCTCTTCAGTATGTACTTTGTCATAATTATGCCACATGCATTCATTCTTAAAGTTTAACATGGTGAGAGTTGCTTAAAGGTCTGCATTTACACTTCCACAAAAATTTCTAATATTCACTGTCAACTGGAATAAAGACTAAAATGTCCAAAACCACATAACAACAAACTTCTAAAAAATGAAATTTTTCAGTACCTTTAAGTTGCATACATACACGGATCTTTTCGCTGTTGCATCTTACTAAGCAATATCTCACCATCAGCCTTATAGTATTTTTCCATTCTTAAAGTAGTAATAATAACCCAAATAACTAGTGGCCATCACAACAAATATTCTGAGTAGCTGTTATACATGTAGCTAAGGAGATGAAAAATTCCTCCCAACATTGTAGTTCCATGCCCTTAACTAATATCCTTACATTTAAAAAGAAGCCAATAATGGCAACTTTACAATCCCATTCCATGCTCCTCAGCACAGCTGCTTGGGTATGAATCATGGACCAGTCTGCATCCTTCAGTGCAGTGAACTGTTGATCCAGAGCAGGCTCCCTCCAGGCTCATCAGATTTCCTCTTGCATATGCCCCTGAATTCCTTCTAGAATAAGTGAGGGAACCCAGGCAGAATTAGAATTACTTCAAAATGAAATGTATCTTATACCTTTTTAAACTACATGAAAGCATGACACAAAGGGACTTGTAATCAGATTCAGAGAGAAAGTGGTGAAGTCAAGCTCATGATTCATACATTAAGAGTTTTTCACTATAGGTAATAAATGAGGCATTTCTAGAGCAACTGAATAATTTGTACGTTTTCACAGTAGATCAGACATACAGCAGAAGCTGGTTTTGTAAATGTGACACGTTGAGGGAAATTCAGTGACTCAATGTTCAGCAATTTTCATTTCAGCATTTTCACTGAGGGTCTGTGGTATTCTGTTGGAATACAGGCAAATCTTACAGTATAATCCATCCTAAAGGGTTTTATTTTCTTATGTTATCTGTGATTCTATAGGTAAGTTTCTTGTGCAAACCTGAATCTCATAATAAACAACACAGCAATTTTTTTTTGTTTTAAAAAAGCAGATCAATTTTGGACCTCAAGTCACTTTGATAAATTGCACATCCCCATGCCAGTAAAGCAGTGACAGAAATAATTCAGAACTATCATTTTCTAAGCAGAAAGGCTATATAACCTTTGCATTAGATAATACAGATTGGTATTAATTGATATAGACTATTATCCAATGAAGGGTACTGCACATTCATTGATAATGTAGTAAAATAGGTTAATTTTGCTCCTTTCTACACACCACAACAAAGACAGATGTGGCTGACCAAATTACTCATACTTTAAAAAGTAGAAAAACAAGTCTTTTTTCATATGTTCCAAGAAAACAAAACAAAAAAAAAATAGTTATTTTAAAACAAACAAATAACACCAAAGAATTGACCACAAATATTTATTCCCCTGATTGGAAATTTAGGAACACATTGTTGAATAGCAAGGCCACTCAAAGGATTAGCATGATTTGAAATAAGGATGGGAAAAGTCCTATATATTTCAAGAGGAACCAAAACTACAGTTTGGCTGACAAATTCTCTTCATGTCTGTATGGAGTTAAGGTCAAGCATCACACCTTTAGGAAAAGAACTCTTCCCTGTGCACCCTGTTGCACAGAACAGCATCATATTTGTGGTTTATTCACAGCAAAGAGTAGGTATTTATCTTAGAAAACAAAATGAACAGTTCAAAGATAGTATGGCATAGGCAGATTGTTTGGGCTTTTTTATTAATCTGTTTTTAATTTTTTTAAATGTTTTATCATATCTATCATTCTTCATCTGTTACAAATCTGAGGTATAGGAAATTAGTAATTGCTTATACTTTCCTATTCCTCAGTTACTATTGCCTTAGACAGAATGAGCTACTGTGGGGGTGCTTCCCAGGCCTATTCCCGGCCAACTGGGTTGCAAACCAGCATGAGTTCCAATAGGAACATATATGTAACAGTGCATGTTGATGGTGCATGCAAAATCACTTGAGAGGGTATTTGCTCAAAACTTATGTGAAGAGGAAGAGAATAATTAACCATATTAACAGCCATGGACAAATTACAAAGAGACTTTTGCAGCAGTCACCTTAAAAAGAAGTCTTTGAGTGAGAGGTTGCAGTGGTGGAAGGGACCTTGGCATTGAAACAGATGCAGCCAAAGTTCAGTGTGACACCACCCAAGTTTTACCCAGAGATCTCCTGGCCTTTGCCTGCCCAGGCAGCTCACCCTCCCATGGGTGCTGCAAGCAGCCTCTCACACTGCCTGCCAGGTCCAAGTGCTGGGTGACCAAGAAGGTCATGTGCCAGGTTGCTGTCTGGGGCCTCACAGAGTGACTTCACCCCAGTAGGTTATGCAGCCAAGGATCTTAGGAAGGGTGAACACCTCTCATCCAAGGGGCTTCCCCAGAGGAGACTGCAGGGGATTGCACTTCTTGGGATCAGTTACAGAGGGGCCAGAGATCTGGGGATTTTAAAGGGTTCCTGATGTGATTTATGGGTTGCATTACTGACACTGATCTTTAATGTGTAGATTACTCATTGTTAGTTAATTATATGCTGTTAATAAATCAGTAAAACACTTTGATCCCAATTTGGTTTAACAACATGAAATGAACATCTTTCCCTTGTGAAAGCTTGTCACTTATCGTTTAGGAACATGAAATGGATGCCCTAATGTTTTGCAACATGCTACATTTTAAGACTTGTAGATTGTTGTTCCACAAAACCATTATAGTCAACAAAGTTATGCTCGTTTTACACTGATACAACTAAGAATTCAATGGTATATGCCTATGGCTTTAAACTTTTAATTAATGTTATTTTCAATATTTTGCAAAGGCACTCACATGACTCCTATAATAAAAGTAAGAAAGTTAAATCAACAGGAATGACAGTACAGAGATTTTTCTTCTTGCTTTTTTTCATTCACTTCAGGCCAAATCTTTCTATGGTTTCTTTCCTTTTTTTTTTCTTTTTTGTGAGAAACAAAAAGTGAAGTATACTTTTAAGCAGATTGTGTTTGCCCTTTTTGGAACATTTTTTCTTCATTACCATGAACTGTGCAGTTTATATAGCCTCTTGACCTTTTCCAGTCACTTGAACAGCAGATGGGAAAACCAGATAATTCAAGAGACATATTTTAGAAACTGAACATAGACAAATATGTTATATTGACATGTTTATTTTATAGAATTCAAGCAATGTTATATACAAGATCTTATTAAAAAAAAAAATACTGAAGTAAAAAGCCTCAAATGCATGTTTAGTTCACAAATGCAACAGGAGAATTATTTTAACGGAGGTACAAAAGTTTTATGAATTAAGTCCAACATATTATGAAGACTTCTATAAAAAGATTACTGACTTACTTCTCATGTAACAAACTATTTAATGAAATCTCATTTAGGAGACATCCCCAAGTGGCCCTGTTCTGTCATACAACAATCTTTTAATGTTTTTCATATTAAAACATTTGAATCATTCTTGGAGTTAAGCCTAGGGGTCTATTATGAAAAAATTACTCCTGGGAAAGGAAGTGGGGCTAGTTTCAAATATTTAAGATCATTTTAAGAAGTTCCCGTAACAAATAACAACTTCTCAGTCCTATAGTTTCTTGTTCACGAAGGAGTGCAGTTGATATTCTACATATTGTGAGTCTGGAGAGTTCCTGAAACACAGAAAAAGTGGACACCATAAAAGGTGACAGAAAGGAGTGTGAAAATATAATTGGCTTGAGCCAATGAAAGACTCCTCATGGAAAAACATGTCTTTTACCTTAGGGTTCATGAAAATCTAAGATGCTGCATTCATTAAGTGACTTATAAGAATAGGACTGACAGATTTTTTTTTTTCATGTTTGCACTTACTATTGGATCATGCATGTACAGGTTGAAAACAGCAGTATGACATCCAGCTCTGACAGCCCTGTGTACATTATTCCAGATCAATGCACACTAGCTCTTCTTAACAAAGCCCCATGACTGCTACATAAAAGCCAGCCAGCATATCATGTGTCATATTCAGCTGGTATCAACATGTGCTATAATCTCTTGGTATGTCAGATTCAACATACACCTACCAGTCCCTGCACATGTAGACTTAACCTCATGACTTAACCTAAATAAATAAACAAACAAACAAATGTAAAAGTTAGAGCCTGATGGGATTTTTGCCTTTTTTTTTTTTTTTTTTTTTTTCCCTCCCCAGTTTTTTCTAGATAAAACAAAGCTTTGTTTTTTTTTTTTGGCCCTGTGCTATCATGGTGAAAGCAGTTCTTACAGCTTGAGTGTTAAATTTACTGTAAGGTCTGACAGAAAGAAATTGTAAACAAATAGATTCTTCAGCAATGAAAGAAACATCCTGTTTTACACTAGTACTTCAGAATTAATGGAATGCAGAGAATGCAGCTTCTCCACACCTAAACCAAAATCAAATATGAATTCAAATGGCCTCATAGCTGACAGGCATCAGCAACTTACACTGGTAGCTTGTCAGAATTTCAGACTGCAGCTCTGCTGAGAAATCAGAGACAAAGTCTAACACCAGACCTTCCTCAGAAATCTCATGCCAATTATAAACATAGAGAATCTGAAATATTCTGTTAAATTTGATCTGACGATTGATCAGAAATGTGCATGTGACAATTGGTCCTGATGTTTGAAGCACCTTGAGGTGAACTGAATTTGTCCCAGCATCCCATTTTATCTCTGTGCCAATGCACATCTTCTGTGATAATCTGAAAGAACTTATAAAGGAAACAAAGAATCACCAACTGGAAGGAAAAGAAAAATGTTTAAAAAAGAACTAAGACATTTAGCAAATCATGTAGGAATTGTAAAATTCTTACAGAAAAAAAAAAACCCTCAAATTCAGTCTTATTTTAGTGTGTTTTCATCTAATTATACTGTAAAATACACTCTCTACTTCTGCTGTATTATATTGTACTTTTAGAAAATGGGGACCTGGTTTGATATTTTTTTAAGGTCTGAACATGCAGATCCTTAGCATTAAAAAAATGCTTATAAAACCTTATAGCTATAGAAAGCTTAAAGTGCTGTGATATGTCAAATGTTAAACTATTTTTACCTTCTTCCATGATGCATCACTGATATGAGAGTCACCGTTTCGTAGCTTCCATCCACCTGATTCTGTACAGAGCCTGGAATTTTACTGAGATATCTAGAATACTTTTATTGGGTAAGGTGTGCTCTTTCTATTAAGTATGATACTTTAATTTCTCGGTTTCGTTAAAACACTTGTAAAAAAATGACCTCTGTTAGATGCTGGTTTGAAACTTTGTTCTGTGATATTTTAATGGAAATGATAAATTCCTTTGCTCCCCAGACTGTAAGAATACCTACCTTCAGAACCAACACAAGTCAAACACCCCTCAAAGCCTGGCACTCATTTCAGAAACCTGGTGTAGGATTCTGACATTTCAAACAGCTTTCCTCCAGCTAAACTACTTTGTTATTCAGGCAAGCCAAATTAAGCCATTTTAAATTCTGCAGAATTACTGTTATTGAAACGTTACTTTTTCAGACCTTTTTCAGTTCCGGAATGCATAATGATCGTAATTTATTTTATACACTGCTGTTACATGAGTCCCAAGCAGTTCAAGCATGCTGAACCTGACCTTGCTTTTATTTTGCAGCCTGGGCCTTCAGCATGATAATTTGTACACTTGACATTATAAAAAAGGCAATATCTAGAGTCATAGGAGTATTGTGGAAAATATTTCCAAGAGCATTTTTAATGTAATTAGCATCCTTCAAATGACTTGTAAATATAGCTCTTAGCCAATCACAACTAACTAACAGAGTTTAGCCTCCTAACTTTGCTTCAGCTTTGGAGTCTTTTACTTATTCAGCTTTTTAAAACTTGAAGATATACTCAAGTTCCGCTTTGAAATTTTTATGTTACTATGATTTAACTTTTAGGCAAAAAGAAAGCAGGGAAACATCTACTGATTGTGAAGAAGAGATTTCTGGAGTGCCACATTAATCTAATACCACATGGGAATAGCTATTCACTATAATGTAATCAAAGACATTTTTGGTATTATGACCCTTTTAGGAACCAGGTTATCTTCTTTTTAATACATGCAATTGTTAGAGGCTTAATCAATATGTGCACATCATGGAGACTCCTTAAAATGTAGTATTTTGAAATTATGTATTTCAATAAAGCTTTTCTTTTCTTTTCTTTTCTTTTCTTTTCTTTTCTTTTCTTTTCTTTTCTTTTCTTTTCTTTTCTTTTCTTTTC
>WTSP01018234.1:24578-42952 GCA_025331215.1 Actenoides lindsayi | reverse complement strand
AAGCAGACACTGTGAGAACAGGCTGCTAACTTCAGAAAGTGCAGTTAGTTAGAAGAACTGAGCTGAAAAGTAAAATTAGTTCTGTTCACACTCAAACCACGACATTTATGACAGATAGAAGTCCTTCTAGGGAACCATTCATAATTCTGAATTTTTTCAGAAAGATCCCCACAAACTTCACCCAAGTTCCTTAATTCAGCACTGGAAACAATGAAGACATCTGTTTTTAACCACTCTGAGAAATGGACTTTCTATTCCTCAACCCCACCACATTCCTGAATTGGGTATGGCTAGAGGCATGCTGCTGTTTTGCCTTAATTTCTACCATTTTCTTTCTATATAGTCCAACTGGAAACACTGCTGAGCTCAACCTAAGTTACACTAGATACCATGATAGTGTTCATACCTAGTATCTTCTGACTACTTGTGTTACATTAATAATAACTTACTCATTTACTCACTGCCAGCTAACAAATACGAAACTTTTAAAGAACTTGTAAACCAAACCAGCAAACAATGTTTCACATAAAATTAACAACTATATTAAACTAAGAAAAAAAGCTCATTTATGCAACTAATGATGTCACCAATTTCAGCCTTCAATTTCTGAACAAATATTAATATCAATTAATAATGTATGCTACTTACAGAACTCTTTTCATCTTGAAAGAGCTTTATAAACATTGACTAATTAAATTGCCTGATGTTTTTCATTGTAATTTTATATATATAAAACTGGGGGCCAGGGATGGAAATGCCACTAGATGCCTGGGGACTTTAGTACAAAAAAGCATGATCAGAAACCTGTTTTTAATTTATGCACAAGCTGCTGCTTCTTCCTCATTAATGTTTTTCTTCTTCAAAGAAGCTCCCACCCAGGCCAGATGACCAGCACAGGACATTCCTGTTACAGCTACATTAAAATATTTCCAAGACTGTTCCTAGTGCATAAGACCAAAATTAACTATCTGGAACTATTTTTATACTGTTTAAGAAACAGCAGTCTTTTTTGCTCTGTGACTTCTCTGCTGTATTTTTGTTGGGATCAGTTTGTTTGTTTGGTTGATAAATTGATTGTTTAATGAGGAAGAACTCCTAATTCATCTGAGAGACATTTTAGCAGATGGACAAATATCCTGTATGGGTGTAACTAACCAAAATAATCTCCCTTTTTTAGTGGTTCAAACTGAATTATTTTAACCCAACATACAATCTCTCTTGCCATTTCTTCATATAGAGTCCAACCTTGCAATGCAACTCTTACGGGGATAATAGGAAACTCCTTTAAACAGAGTGCATGAATCCTTGAGGGAATACAGCATTTCTCAGCTAAAATCATTTCCAGCCTTGAGGAAAGAACTAATAATTTCAGTTAAATACTTTATATAATTGAGAAATGTTACATAAATTCAGGCTAGAAAGTTGTTGAAATGCTTACACAACTTCTTAAAGGATTTTTTGCACTGCAAGATAAAGAATTTTCAGCTGGATTATATATAACAACAATGACACTCTTGGACAGCTTTTATCAAAGATCATTACAGTCACTAAAAATATCGCCAAAATTCAGATGCTCCATTCTTGTGTAAAGATGTTAGTCAAACTTAGAGATACTAAGATTTATCAGTTTAATGACTATGAAATCTCAGGTGTTTTTACACCCTCAGGAATTATTTCTCTTGATAACAATCTCCAGGTAGGAATGATTATCTTACTGACATTACCTGAGATGATAATTCTATGAACTCTTAAAAAAAAAGTGTAACCTATTTATGGCTATGGTGAGGTATAACTTAGCACCAAAATATAAAAGTTTGACGTAAGGGAATAACATGCTCTGGCATATTTTGCAGGATCATTTTTTTAATTTATTTTAATGCATTCTCAATAATTTTATCAGAAACAGTGATACACCTGTAGTTTGTGAAAATATAGACATCATATCACAGTTTCATAGAATCAGGGCCTTAGCAAATGACAGACCCAAGTTTCACAAATCATAAACATCTTGATGTTTTATTAGTTTTTGCATAGCTTTCATATAAACAGATTTATGAACATGTTATATTTTAGTACTGCCATTAAGAAAATATGATTTTTATAGTGTTAGACACATTTGGAGTAACCCAACTTGCTTTACATATTTATGAGGATTCTTACTTACAATGTACTCATCAATATCTAACAACCAAGCCTAGACATTAACAGCTGTTTTAATTAAGATGGGAATATTATCCAGGATGATAAATAAATCACCTGGTTTTCTCCAAGAACTCCGGAAGTATTACCATCATTATGATAAAGAGTAGTGATGGTTATTTGTATTCTTGTAGCAACAAAGTTCCCAATGACAGAACACAATCCTTTGTGTCAGGTGCTGTACAAATAGGTACTAATATGCAATAAAGATACAGTACTTGTCATGGGAAGTTGGCAGTAGTATACAAGAAACAAATTCAACAAAAGCGAGTAGCACATTGTCTTCTTCAACCACTATGGAAGCTGACTGAGGAAGCAGATTCAAGTATCTCCCTGGAAAGGTGGTATCCTACAACATCATTATCATCACACAAGATTCAGTGTCCCACTACATCACTGTCATCCAGAACTGCATTAGGGATACAGATAAAATCAAACCTTGATGCAATACAGTACCTGATATCACTGGGTGTTCTGACCTAGAGAAATGAACACATACCACTGTAGTACTGACTAAAAGTTAGCTATTGCTGTTCATACTAAAAAGCATCACTTTGAGCAATATTTTTTATTGACGATATAACTAAAATGGATTGCAAATGAGAGGGAGAAACATGGCTGATTGTTGCCATCAAGACTGGGTTACACAAAAGCTGCAGTGAAGGAAAAGGAAACTGCTACCACATGAAGACAGAATGCCACTTTTGGATAATGAGACATTTCAGCATCCTCTTGCTTTTCCTGTCCATATCCTGGCACTGGTTTCACAGCTTGCCTCCTTCTATATCTCTTATATGTTCACATAAGCCTGTGAATGCCATGGTAACGTTTCCTCTGAATGCCACTGCATCACTGCCACCCCCAGAAACATTCTCATTCACCATCCTTGACTGTTCAGCCTCCAGATTTCAACATATACAGAATCTGACTGCCTACTTCCAACACATAAAGAAAAGCAATCTCATACCCAAATATCTCTCCCACCCACCAGCAGTTCAGTTAATTTCTGTACTTAAGGATTTGGTTCTTTATTATTGTCTTGCAAACATAAATTTTATTGATGCTGATTGTTAGTGTGCTTGTTGTGGATAATATTGTATAACATTTATTATGAGATAGCTTCAGTAGGTGCCAGAGGATTTAAGATAGAAGAGCCTGAACCCCAAAAACCATATTTTTTGTTGGTTACAATTCACTGATTTAAACAGGGACCCAGCTGCCCTCCAAAAAACAGGTATTTAATGGCCATCACATTACTTACAGTTGTTAATGAGTCCCTGAAAAGTGTACATTACATGGACTTATCCACTTTAAGAACTTTTTCATCTTATTTTGCCAGCGCAATATATCTCTAAATCTTCTCAATCAGATGGTCTATGTCCCTTTACATTTGCGACATAGAAAATATCCCATGGAGAATGAACAGGAAGAATGAGGATTCCCAGAAACCAGAAGGAAGTGTGTAGAAGAGAACCTTTTACTGAATGAAGCTATTCCATCAATTTCAGTGACACTTCTGCCTTTTACAGAACTCAGAAATTTGTCCAAGAGAGCCTTCAGCCATCTGAAAGCAACTGCACAACTCACAGTTGTCTTCTGGGAGAGAGAAGTTCCCCTACCCTTCACATCAGCCACTGATTACTGAGTCAAACAAGCTTTCTGCCACTCTCCTCATTCAAAACATCAGATACAAACTATCTTCTCCATGCACACCAGTGACTGGTTGACAAAGTCTCCAATATTGATTTTCCTACCAGAAATTGAAAATCTGTCAGTCTGAACACTGAATATCCTCTTGACTCCCAAGGCAGCTCTGAGTAAGCTAAGGCAACATTCACACAGCCACCAAAGGTGGTAGCAGGACAAACACTTTCTGTTCAAGGACATCTTACTGAAAGAGCAATTCAGTCAAAATTTCCAGCCCTTCTGCTGAGAAAGAAAGGATTTTCTTTGTAAACCTTCATGGATTTCAGCTTGAAAGACATTTAGATTTCATGCTTAGGAAATTATACTGAGATGTTTACTATTGTAAAGCACAAAAGGTGCTTTCAGCATATTTTTTTTTAATTTATATATTAAATGTAAACCTAATTTTACTTATTAAAGGAAAATAAAAATCCAACTCAAAGTCAAATAGATATAGTCCTCAAAAGGAGTTTTCTTTCTGTAAGAAGACCAATAATTAAAGGTTATTCTACTTTGTTGTTCAGGACGCTTCTTAATTAGTAATTTTCTTTTCCAACCTGAAAAATTATATGATTCTATGATTCCATAAGGTAAATTTCTTCATAGAAGCTCATATGGTCCTGTGTTTTTGGTTTGTGATAACAGTGTTGATAACACAAAAATATTTCAGTTATAGCTGATCAGTTCTTACAAAGCATCAAGGAATTTAGTCCTCAGACTGTCCTGCCAACAAGCAGACTGGGGGTGCACAAGAAGTTGGGAGGGGACATAGCTGGGACAGCTGACCCCAACTGACCAAAGGGATATCCCATACCATATGACATCATACTAAGCAATTATAGATCAAGGAAGAAGGAGGAAGGAGGAACATTTGCCATTATGGCATGTGTGTTTCTAAGTAACTGTTATGTGTGACGAACCCCTGATTTCCTGGAGATGGCTGAACACCTGCCTGCCGATGGGAAGTGGTGAATGAATTCCTTGTTTTTCTTTGCTTGCACAAGTAGGTTTTGCTTTGTCCATTAAGCTGCTTTTATCTCAACTCATGAGTTTTCACACTTCAAACCTTCCAATTCTCTCCCCCATCCCACTGTCTCAGCTGCCACTGGGGTTAAATAAGAACAACATAAATATGATCTAGAGAAATATAAACTTGCTAGGACCTGAGAATAAGTCCATATGGAAATGCAAATATCTCTTTGAGACTCTCCTTCCCATTTCAAATTTGCTCCTGTCCTTTATTCGCCATCAGTCTGGTGGAATTAGTGATGGAGAAAGGCAAAATGTATATAAAATATCAAAGTTTGGGCTGCAGAAAAATAGTGACTGTTATTCCTCTGGTAAATCTTAGAGCTTTAGTGGTTGTTTTCTACTGAAAGAATCAGAACAAGCTGTTTTAGACCACTTGTATCACTATCAGTGGATTATAGATAGTATCACTAATGTGAGACCTGTAAGTTTTTTCTGTAGCATGGGTGCAAGGTAATAACTCCTGTTTGGCATATAAGTAAGATTGTCTACAAAAGCAGACAAAAAGATACATGGAGGGAATATCTATATCATAAAATCATAGAATGGTTTGAGTTGGAAGGGAACTTTAAAGATCATTTAGTCCAACAACCCTTCAGTGAGAAGGGACATCTGCAACTAGAGCACGTTGCTCAGAGTCCTGTTCAACCTGACCTGAAATATTTCCAGGGATGGGGCATTTACAATCTCTCTGGACAACCTGTGCCAGTGTTCCACCACTGTCATCAGAAAAAAAAAAATAAAAATCCTTATATCTAATCTAAATGTCCCCTTTTTTAGTTTAAAACCATCACCCCTTGTCCTGTCACAAGGGGCCCTGTTAAAAAATTGTCCCCATCTTTCTTGTAGACCCCCATGAAGTACTGAAAAGCTACAATAAGGTCTCCCCAGAGCCTTCTCTTCTCCAGGCTGAACTACCCCAACTCTCTCAGTCTGTCCTCACAACAGAGGGGTTCCAGCTCTTGAATCATTTCTGTGGCCTTCCTCTGGACCTGCTCCGACAGATCCATGTCCCTCCTGTGCTGAGGGCACCAGAGCTGGACCCATCACTGCAGGGGCAAGGTCTCATCTGAGCAGAGAAGAGGTGCAGAATCCCTTCCCTCAACCTGGTGGTCATGCTTCTTCATGGGGATGACTGAACAATTGCCAGACCTACACTACTTCATTCAGCCTATGCTTGTATCAGGAATTTAAGTGGGGCTCATGCCCACATAAGGACATGAATAAGTTATTAAATGACCAGTTTGCTTCTGGCAAACCAGAATTGTCCCAGACTTGGTTTAGGCATGATATGGGAATTAGTATGGGTCACAGACCACTTCCAACGCAGGCTGTCTGAACACAGGCATGCTGTTTTAGGAAGGTAAGAGACTTTAGCTCTACAGATGTAAGCCAGGTGCAGATTGGGTAAGGGCCAGAAAATGGTTGCTGGCCTTTTTTATTTGTTTGTTCATATACTAATCTCTTAGCATTGGCTCAGATCAGGAGTGCAGTAAAAAAGAAAATATGCCCTGATATGTATTCCAGCATACATGGTATCATTCAGCCTCAGAGGTTCCTCTCAGTGCCTAGCTGGATGGTAAACTGCACAGAGATGTCAGCAGGGTTTACAAAGCCTCACACCAGTGATCAAGCAGGGTCCTCTCTTTTCTTGAAAGAGTACAGGAATTCATATCTACACTTGTGAAGGCAAACTAAACTTTAAATCACATCCCTATGACAACAAAGTCTTGAAATTTTCCTTAGTCTCCATCCTGTTATGTGCCCTTGGGAGCTATATATCCTCACCTCTCCAGAAAAATCCCTGCAGACCATCCCTACTCACCAGGATCAAGGAAACTACCAGTCTGTCAGGAACAGAAAGGCATAGGAGATTGCTAGACCTATCCAGATATTGTACTATATATTATGAAACTGTGCTGCAGACAGACAAAACTGAAAAGAGAGAAATAAGTTGTATGGCAAAAACAACAAAGAAAATTCAGAGCAAATGCTGGGCCTCATGGGAATGCAGACCAAACAAACTCCAGACATGAATGTACTATGGCATTTTCTGCATCTCTTGTTAGAAGGTGGAGAGACACAGGACACAGTTTTGACCCAAGTCTAAATTTCCTTAAAGTGAGGTGGGAAGTTCAGGATTAAGAATATGATCCTGATTCAGAGCCACATTAATCATTAAAAAACAAAAATCCCCAGGAATAAATGCATGAACAACAGAACCACTCACAGTTATATGATTTTGACAGTAAACAGCTAGAAAAGTCTAAGATTCTCTTCTGCCTCAATCTACCAGTGAGACCAGATCTGAATTGCTTTGTTGCCAAGTCGTTGCACTAATGCCAGGTTGTACAGAGAAATTCAACAGAGGCAAATACTCTTGTTCCATTTGCTGTGGGTTCCAGAGTTTAAGTTTTAAGATGATAAATTGTCAAAACCAAGATTGTTTGCTCAGCATTATTTCAGTACTCTTATCTAAATGCATAATGCCAATCTCCCTAGCATGGTTTGTCTCTCTTTTCACAGTATCACCTTTTAAAAGTCTTGGAAATTTTAAAAAGAAAAAATGCCATGGTGATGTACTTAGCTTCATCCCCTCTCCAGTTCATCATGGTGGTTAGAGTCATTAGAGATATGCCACTGTTCCCTGCCACTTTTACAGTCTATCAGCTGTGATCGTGATGAAGATGCTTTATTTCTAGTGTTCACATCTACTTTCTGTATCAATAAATAATATGATCAGGACTCTGCAGAGGAGTTTTTCCTGGACGATCTCATCCGCTGGGTTCTTGTCTGTCCCTGTCACAGCTGTCAATCTATTATCCTTGTCCAGTTCATCACCCTGTGCTCTTTTCAGGCTCTGGTCTTGTTACCGTTCCTTAGCCTCCTGAAGGCAGGAGTCTTTCTCCCACTGTTCTTTTGCTGTCATTAAAGCCCATTAATCTATTCTCCTCCATCATCCTCTTTTTTTCGAGTCCCTAGGGATGCCTAGCCCAAGTATAGAGGAACAGCAACAACACTAAGAGCAGATTATGAACACCTCTGTTTTCTTTGTTATAAAAGTCCCAGGCAGCCTTGGGTAGGCACTATAACATGTTCCTTTACATACTCATGATGTTTCTGTTAATCCAGCATAAAGGTACTGGACCTACTCAAAACTAACAGAGTTTCAGTGACTGCAGGGCCATATTCCAATGGACTCTCCTAGTACTGTTTGTTTGGGGGTTTTTTTTCTGCATGGGAGCACAGACAAAATCCAAGTTAATTCAGGTCCTGAATTCCCACAGATTTATGACAGAGATAGAATATCAGCTATAATAGTATGAGAGGTTTCTGACCCACAGTCATGAAAAGCTGTTTGCACATGTGATCTTTGGACAACAAAGGCAGCAGACAACTTCTCATATATGGAGATGGCCTACTGAAAAGAGCAGAAAATCAATCCCACTATGATTTGGGAAGGAGGTACTTGACCTAGAGAACAGTGCCAGATAATTCATTCCATCCTGACTTTTGTCAGAGAGAAAAGATCAACCACTACTAGTTTATTATAGCTAAAGTGACAACGGAAGAGTTCATCTGCACTGATTTAGCTAACACTTGCTACTGTTTGTCTCTGGTTCTGCTGAACTCATTTCTTAATACATATCACAGAGCTTTCACAGTCTTTCCTTTCCTAGTTCCATGCTTTTAACCCTGCTTCTCATAGGCTAGTTTCTGACACACACATTGAAGAATGACTTCATGATGGAAGAGTTATCAATTAACAAAAAGTTCTTGTCTTTGAAGTCTTGTCAGTCTCTGAAGGACACACTTTTACTTAGAGCCAAATGAAGCTGTGGAAGCATTTTATGGACCTCAAACAAAATAAAAACTCTTTCAGAAAGCTGCAACCTTGCAGTTCCAGATAAATAAATCATGTGGACTCTATGAACATTCAGAGACTGAAGAAAATATTCTGAGTTATTGTGAAGGTTTGGATACTGACTAGACATTCAGCTGAAATTCTTTCATCCTTTGAAACCAAACTTGAAGCTATTCGGAGAAGTACTCTCTCATGAATAAATAACAGAGGAAGACTATAAAATATAGTCAGCTAGTTAGCTATACACTTCTATGAACCCCATCATCACAGCAGTTATTTTTCTCTACGTTTCTTGATATGGAAAATCACACTGATGGGTAAAGGATAATATTGAGGCAACAGTAAAGGTCTCACAAAGCATGTCTTCAAATGTGTCCAATGTGCTCAGCGAAAATGCTGGTAGGCAAAGCAACTGTCAAAAAGGAGTCCTCAGATTTGGCACTGGAAATTTAGATGAGGTTACATGGTTGCAATTATTATGGAAGTTCTACCTGGAGGGGTGAAGAGAAGATGAACCAATTTGATTGTTTTAATACTGTCTGGAGTACAGGCTGGGCTTGGAAAGTTGGGAACTGCTTTATTCACAGTTAGGTTTGCATATGCATGGAGCTGACCTGTGTCCTAAGTCCTGAATACTGCCCTCAGACTTTCTGCAACATGACTTGTCCAACAGCTTCACATAACAGAGCCACCAGGAGACTATTCCTCCTTCAGTAAATTCAACACTAACATGGATATGATGTCTATCTGTAGTTTCTAAGGTTTCTAACACTTACTCTGTATCAAATAAGAATCTTCTCTGACCAACCTTCTACTGACCGTCACAATAATATCGTTACTTTAACCTATGTTCTGAGAGCCCAGAATACAGCCTTCAAATGTTGCAATGATATTCAGGAAAAAGTTATTACATACTTTTCTGGCATTCTGATTTCAAAAGGACTTGTCCCACTAAGTCACTATGCTAGCACAATATACTTGACTTAGACTAAAAGGGAGGTATATTTTCCTTTCTCCATTCCAATTATAAAAGTTCTTTAAACTCTCAGTCATCCTTTTCTATGAAAACTATTTCCTTTCCTTCTATTTTATTCCTTACCTTCAACTTTATTTCCCTTATCAGAAGACATTCCACACAGACTGGAAGCTTTTGATCCCTGCTGGCTCAAAGTGTTTATTTATCAAGGTATGCATTCTCTATCTCTTCTGTGTTATTCTTCATCCCTTGAACCTTAATAGTCTTTCATGTTCCATATATACCTTCTTCTAGGACAGTTGGACTATCTGACTCCCAGGTTCAGGAAAAGAGTTCTTCCAGTTATTTGTGTTATTCTGAATGGTTTTATTCTCTTATTCTGTGTTATTTTGACTAACATGTCTTCAAAAGATAATTGGTTACACAGCAAGGATGTTTTATAAGTTTAAAGATATTGATAACTTTATTGTAAGCAACATGGAAATTCAACTTTCTGGCTCTTTTGGCAAGTAATAGAAAATAATTTTTTCTAATTACTTTTAGAAGATCAAGGAAAGGTATTACAAACTACAAGTCATTACAATCTTCATAGATTTCTAAGTGAGGACCATGAGATTTAGAAATATTGATCAGGTCAAGTCTGTACTTAAATTTATTGTTTATTCTATGTGCACATTCTCCCAGGAGCATCTGGAAGAATTACTTTTTCCAGTAGTAATAAAGTAGAGAAGATGCTAGTAAATAATTAGAGCTCTTGAATGCAATGTACTTGCTTTCTAGTCCATAGCACATGATGGCTAATTATACCCATGGCTGAAGATGCAAACTGAAAGTACTTTCACTGTATCCAAGTACAGATAATTTTCCTAATAAAGTAAGTAAAAAGTTTTATTTTAGCTCAAACCTGTTACAGTGACCACTACATTTATGAACTACACTGAAGGGAGCTCCTAACAATCCAAAACAGAGAGCTCAAAATACAGTCATTTAACAGAAATATTGTTTTGGGCATTTATTTGCCTTGAGGTCTTGTTTTGATACCAAGGGCACAAAAAAGAGAACTGATATTAGACAATGGAAGCAACATAACCAAAAGCTGGTGTCAGAGGTGTTACAGTCGTTCCATGCACTGTGAGTAGTTTTCAGTGCCTCTTTTGTAGTTCGCCAGGGGATGTATGATAAAAAGGAAAAGCTGATGAAATAAAGAAAGCACATTATTCTTGTAAAGCACAGACTGAGCTTCTAGATTTCCAAAAAATACTTAAAAATTTTAGTGACAATTCATTAAAAGCAACATAAAAATGCCAACTTGAATGTAAGGAGATAATCAGAAAATCCTAGCCACAGAAAATGTTGTTCATGCTTTAAATAAAATAGTTTCCTAGCAGTAATGTGGGAAAGGTCCATTGCTTACCTGTGCTTCCATCTGCCACAAAACCTTCTGGGCTGTAGAAGCTACAAAAAAGGCTAATCAGTGAAATACGTTTTCTGAGCATTTCATGTAAAAGGTCAGCTCTTCACTGGAAATGTACTATAAAAATACTTATCTGTTCATAATAAAGATCTACCTAGCTACATAATTATAATCTCTGTGGTGTCCAAGTACCTATTAAACTATGTAAATACAATAGGATTGAAAAAAGTATTTTCTATATTTTCTTACTATTATTATGTTTGTCTAAGTTTCTTCTGTAAGGAGGGAAAGAAACCCTTCATTCCCCTTTTCTTGTTATCTGAACAAAAGATCAAACAAATATAAATGAGGCAACAATATCTAACCTAATTCTATTCTCTTCTTTGTGGAAGAGGAAATGAAGAAAGGAGTTAATAACTAAAGGGCTTTCTCATTGTAATGATGCTTACTTACCTCCTTGTAAGTCAAATCATATATGAATATGAACATAACTTAATCATGATAGATAAAAGTGCTGGACAAACATTAGTTTACACCTCCTAAAAAGTGTTTTTAAGTAGAACTAACCTTGCTTTTCTTCCTCTCAAAGAACATAACTCTTCCAAATGAGATAAATTTCCTTGTGTCTTTACTTCTTATATAATATTCAGAGACTGAAAAATTGTATTCAATGACTTTTGCTAATGTAAGGAAAATGTAGATGGGAACTGCAAGAAGGTGTGAATTCATAGAACCAGAGGAAGTGCATAATACACTAGATAATATTTTTAATTCCATTTTTTCTAAATAAAATTTAGAGGCTAAATACCATTCTTCAGAAAGATAATAAAGAAGCAATGGGAATATTTCATTCAAGTGAACTGTTGCCTTTCCCTTGATCTAACAGCAACAATCCTGTTCTACTCTTTCACACCCATAAAAACATACTAAGTCCTTGCTAGAGTATGAAGTAATCAGGAAGAGTTCACCATGCTAGGAAAAATTAGAAGATCTCTACTTGTGTCTCTTGGTGATTAGGTATGGATTATTAGCTAAAATATGATACAGAGAAGTCCTGCAGTATATAATTTGGAAAAGTCCTCAAGGTGACTAGCAACAAGTATGTCATTCATTTGCTTCTTTCTCTGCTCCTGTTAATTCACTGCTCCTGTAGTTCCCTTCTGACCTACATTATCTCTTCTATAATTCATTTACAAAACCTATTAAAAAACCAGAATGTTCTCAGAATTTAACATAATTTCTTATTCCACTACTAATAGTTGTTCTACATAGCAACTAACAGTTTGTTTAACCTTTGATCTGCCTGCTATGTCCAGATGTCAAACTTTCCTCCTTGGGTACAATATGTAATGAAAAAGGATAGCTAGTGGTTAGAAATTACCAAACACTCTTCACTTATAATATAAATGATAAAGTAACTTGTACTGTTGGAAACAAAACTATATGGGCCCTTGAAAGCAAGTGAGACTATTATTCCCTTTATATGATTCATAATAGATGCATTTTTTCTTCAGCCTTCTTGGTCTAAATGACATGCAGGTTTGTTTGTTTTTTTTTTTTGGCAAAGAAAGCAGGAGCTACAACTAAACATAAAACTAGTTTCATGGTTATAGAGATGCCTAAAATATAATGGTATCAGATTAAAAGAGGCTAAGGAAAATATAATAAGAAAAAGGTTGGTAACTAAACCCTTACAGTGATGTTGTTTGCTGAATCAACATATGTTTTTGTCTGTATGTGGAATTCACTATGCAATTTTAAATTCAGCCTGGCGTTTTTAACTGTTTTGTTATTCCTTTTCTTTTTTTTTTTTGTAATCAGTGTAAATTGAAAAGACTGGTAACCTCATAAATCACTGACTGTGATTTTCTTTTACTGCAGTACAACTATGACAATCTGGCAGGGATAGTGTATTATGTCATCAACTCATCATCTTTTCTCTTAATCTTCCCATGGAGCAGAACTAATAGAACTCAAAGAATTGTAAGGAAAAGCTATGTAGGCACATTAGAAATCACATTTTTGTGCTGTAATTCTAAAGCTGAATATTAGGAAGAGGTTCATGGTTCTTATGGGAAAACAAATAGTCCTATCCTTCTGTGTCTTAGGTATACAACAGCAATACAGAGTTTCAGTGCAGATTATTTCACCAAGGCCCCATCTGAATCTCCATATGTACTAAAATTATCCCTGAATACCTCTAGAACTTCCTTAGTCTCCATAAACATTTCTTCTTCCAAGTCCACCTAAACCTACTTGATCTCAGTAGATGGGGGTGATTATGATAATCAGAATTCTAGACTCTAAATAGTTTTCAGAATAAAGATTTAAAATGTGGATCAACAAAAAAAATATTTTTCAAGTAAAAATTTCGTGATATATTATTCCATCATTTTAGAGAGAACTTGTAACTGATCTTTCAGAGTAATGTTGCCTGACTTCCTAGACTTATTGTATTCACTGTCTTCACCTATTTTTAGAGTTAAATTTCTATGTGAGCTCCTGACTGCTGCATCCTCCTCTTCTCTGACCTCCCACTTTATCCTCCAGGTCTGAAAAATGCATCTGCTAGTATCACTTTTTGAGCTTATTGCTTTAATTATGCTTTTCACTCCCTTGAGCTTCTCCCTTAACTCATTACATTCAAGTCTTTTTCAAAGCCCTGTGGAGTTCTGCTTTTATTTATCTTTCCCCAGATGTCTCATCTTTTCTTTCCATGACAGTCTTGACCAGTCAGTTTGCCAGCAGAAAACATAAAGACCTTTTGGTTTCCTCACTTACTATTTTGACTATAAATTCAGTCATAAGATTTGTGCCATCTCTTTGATTAAGATCTCCCTGAAGGCTCATTTCTGCTGTGCTGCCTGTGGGTAATCTCTAGCTAATACTGACATAAATGTTTAACTATAACCTTATTCCAAAAAGAAATTGTGCACAGTGTTTGTATTCTCTCTATATCTAATCTATTTAAATGGGACTATTGTGAACTCCTGGTAAATGGCATGCCAGGAGTCTTATCAGGAGGAGCACACATCACAGGAGGCATTTCATCCATCATATTACCCCTAGAGGTAACCATATCTACCCTGGTTTAATAGAACTGTGAGGATCTGAAGTGGAAAATGCCCACTGGATGACTTATCCTGTCTCATAGAAGTGACTAGGTCATGCTTCTCAGGCTACAACAAAATAGGATGTCCAGTGTCTTGTTATAAATATGCAAGGAAGGACCTTCCCTATTGCCAGCTCCTTTATGGTTTTTTTTAGCCTGGGGTTTGCCTTTCCCCAGCCTTCCTTTTTTCAGTGCTATTTTACACATACTTACAGAGCACATTCTTTATTGTAACTAATGGAATTGCAATCCATTCATAATTGATAGGTTCTGTACTCCTGCAGCCTAAGTACATTTTATGAGGAACCAGTGATACATAGCTCCTTTTGGAATATAGTCCATGATCTGTATTTTTTCTCATTAGTTATTTCTGGAGTACCACAAAGCCATAATCAGAATAAAGCTGTTCTGCCTTAAACTGAATGTCCATCCCACTCTAATCCCACAGACTCATGGGCACCAGGCCTACAATGGATGCCTAAGGTAAAAGGATATGAGAAGTAGGTGAGTAGTGGTACTATAATAATGCTATGCTTTTCTGTTTAACCATGTAGCTCTACACATTTCAGTCCTAAACAGATGATTCTTATGTTACTTGTTAATACACGTTTTTTATCCATCATGATTTTATGTCTACTTATTTTTTTTAGTGACAAGTTTTATAATATGTCTGTTAGGGCTCTCTCTCACAGTCCAGTTCTCCTTTAAAAACATATGCATTTTTGGTCTGTTTGTCTACTTTTATGCATTCTTGGATTTTATCTAAATTTCTCTCTGTTTCCCACTTGTGGTCAATGTCCTATCTTTTTAGGGTATTCCTACTTCCAAAGAGCCATCTTTCCTGCATATGTATGACGAGGAGGTCCCATGCGTGGGCCATTTCCTTTTATTCTTTAGTCAGAACCTTCTGGCATTTATTTCTCTTCAGCAGCACTAAGGCTGTTCAAATACAGCAGTGTACTCACCAGGTGACCTGTAAAAGTCTCATGGATGAACTTTTCTGCTTGGCTGGGTTGCTGCAGGGGGCTGGGGAAGCTGCAGTGAGTGAGAATCTCACCTGGGAGAGCCATAGGTGCCAGCTGCCCCCTCATGCCCACAGCCCACAGCCCACAGGATAATCATGCACATGAATCCCCATCCAATAAGCTGGGAATTTTCACCTCTTCCCTCCATCCTGCTGGAATCATCTCTGCATCATATTTTATTTCCTGACTTTTTGAGGGGAAGGAAGGGAGAATACTTTGGTATTGCTATTACAAAGGTGGTAACTCAGTGCTTCATTTGGTTGGTTTCCTTTTTACTGAATAAGTTTTGCTTCTTTTTTTGTCTGTTGTTTCTGGAGTTTGAAAAACTGCTGAAGGCTTTCTGCATTTTCCCCACTGCCTCCTTCTGCTCAAGGATTCTGCTCATCTGAGATTCCTAGCCAAGGAAGGCATTATGTTAAGTGCTGCACTATCAGTAGCTGTCATAGCTGCTTTTTTTTTTTTTCTTTCAAATTATTTTTCCGCTAGTGAAACTGCAAAAATACAATTCCAAAAGTTTGTGGGGAGGGCAGGTCTATAATGGATAGTAGTACAGAGGTGCTGAGTTAGCGGCATTGAGCTAATTCAGAATGAGAAGTAATATAATTGTGTTAGTGCAGACATCTCCAGAATATAGCTGTGCTGGTGCTGCACTGCACCCTCTAATGAACTCTTCTGCCAGGCTATACCTCACTCAGCTGCTTAGGTCCAGGAACCAAAATGTCTCTTCTCTGCATGGCTGGTTTGTACCAGTAAGATCAGAAATCTCTGTACCTTTCTCCATTCTTTAGTGCTTATTATATTAATATGTTATTAAGTGTTATACATATGCATATCCATGTATATGTAGGTACATAACATATGTATATGGTATATGTGGCATATTTTATATCTGATGTTAACAGATTTAATTGTGCTAGCAAATGTCATTTATTAATGAAGGCTCCTGTTTGGAAAAAACACCACCACAACACTGGTAAAATGCATTCAAAATCAGTTGAAGAAAAGCAGTATCTAAAATCAAACTAGTCTGGGAGACTGACATCTGAACCAGCCCTGTAGGATGGTATGGGAAAGACTTCAGTGAATCAAGTGACCTTCACCTGCAATTCTGTGCTCACTGGTTTAAATGTTAGGTGTTCCTTTTCCACAGAGCTTACTATATTGATCCCCAGAGCCAGACTTGAGTCTACTCTTAATGAAGACTCAAGCAAAGAAATATCATGGATGTTTGATATGAATCTCTGGGCTGGTTTAATTTCAACGAAGTTACTTTTCATTTGCCTTAGCTTATACAGATGCAGAACATAGTCAATACATATTAACATGTGCCCTGAATACAGATACCTCAGGTATAGTTTGACTATCGTGAATATCCCAGAGTTATGAAAAGTGTTTTCCATGATAAAATGAACAGCTTTAACTTTCAGCTGACTATTTTTTGAAGTAATTTTTCTCCAGCTTTCTTTTATTTATATGTGAGGTTATTCAGGAAGCTGGATGTTATCTCTCTAGGATGCTTTCTATTAAAGAAATTATACATTTGGCAGGTTATGATACTGTTCTAGAAATGCCAATTATTGAAAAATTCACAGAAGGACAAGGCCAAAGATCTGTTCTGCTCTAGCTGTAGCATACCGTTACCTATTGATGTTGGGTGATTATTGAAAATCGTTTCTCAACACTAAAGACCAAACTGTGAATGGAAACCAGATAGCCTGATATTTCAAAAATGTGTGTGAAGCTCAGAGAAAGGATAAAACAGAAACAAATGTTAAAAAGAAGCATAAAGCTTTTTTTTTTTTTTTTTTAATAATGTATAAGTGTGGGACAGCTTGGCATATTCAGAGGAGATTTTGGTTTTAAAAACCTAAGTGTTCTCTCTGATCTCAAGAGGATCTGCTACACTATCATTTATTTTCTATCTAATGCACCAGGTTCACTCAGAACATGGTTTGCATTCAGCAGCAGCACATCTTACACCAGATTAAACAGCCTGGTCCACCTACCCATCCACCCTACTGTGTCCTCACAAGAGTCTGTCTGCCTGAGCAGTGAGCTGGGCTGGGCTCTGATCTGGCTGGAAAGAAAAAAAAACAAAACCAAAAAACCACCTTTCAACCCAGATCAATTTGTGATGCTGACTCCCTGTGCACCTGCACAAACAGCAGGAGCAGGTCAAGGGCTGGTGTTACAGGGGATGAAGTGGAAGTCCTCTGGCATGCCCAGTCACCCAGCAACAGTTCATTTCAACCACAACTCAAGCTGATTTAGGGGATTGGAAATGACCCCTTCTAGGATTAACAGATCTGAGTGCATCAGCCAGTACTGCTGCTTCTGAGCCACTTGAACATTTGCAGTAGTTTCTGGCAGACAATTGATCGAAGGGTACTGTCTTCCCGTGATTACAGCCAACCTACTTAACAGACATGGCCAACACTCTCAATTGCTGCTGTGTGCTTCCCCTGCCATTTCTTCCCTGCTTTTTCACAGGAGGGCTGGGCTGACTGCAAGGTGGTTTAATTTGGGCTGAAAAAGTGTGATTCTTTTTATTCACTGCTTCTGAGTAGAGGCAATGTTGTGCTCTCCCTAATGGAGAATTTTATCTATGGTTTGGCTGAAGGTAGACAAGAACAGAGGGGCACACATTGGCTTTTAATCCTGTCCATAAAGACTATTATTAGTACTACCACCAGTTCGTGACTGAAGATATAATGGGAATTCCCTCTGCGGGTGTGAATGCATGAAGGTTAACAGCAAGGTTCACCAGATGAACACCAAGTAGAAGTACTGTGGCAACTTACGAGCAGCTGACTGGTCACCAGTCACAGCATATTGGCTGAGATGGGGCAGGGCCATGTAGGCAGGGCAGCTCCCAGCAGAAGGAGGAAAAGAGGCACCATCTGCTGCTGTCACTGACATTCCCCTGGAAATAACTGAACACCTAAGCCACCTTTGGGCAATGGAATGATAGGACTATTGGGTGTTTCTGTCATGTCCTTCCTTCCTTCCTTCCTTCCTTCCTTCCTTCCTTCCTTCCTTCCTTCCTTCCTTCCTTCCTTCCTTCCTTC
>WTSP01018234.1:0-20364 GCA_025331215.1 Actenoides lindsayi | reverse complement strand
AAATTTAAATTTTTAAAAATAAAAATGAAATTAAAAAAAAAAAAAAAAAAAAAAAAAAAGTTTAGATCTATTTCAATTCTGTGTTTGCCATAAGCTGGAAATTACCAAATGAGAGTAAAATAATTTTAAAATGTTTTAAAAATAATTTTTTGGACCCTATCCATGGTATTCTTTAAATTTAATTCCCCCCACCAGATTCAGGGAAGAGAACAGTGGAGAAGGAGAGTTGGATCTCAGTCAAAAAGCTCATAGTGCTAAGATGTAAATGCTGCAGTGCTCTGTATGATAAATATGTGGAAATGTTGGTAGGCAGATCCTCTACAAGCCCTTATTAACTCCTTACATTAATTCCAACATTTTGCCTGTTAAGCATCTATAAATCAATTCCCATACTCCTTCCTGTGCTTATTTAATAGATTACTATGCTTAGTATATATACCAACTACTCAGAGTATATAATCAGCTAGCTTGATCTCCAGTCTGAATTTAAACTAATCTGCTACTTACTTGTCTTGCAATGCCCTGCTCTGCCAGTTTAAAGGGGTTTCCCTCTCTTGGGAAACCCTGGTTTGTCAGAGACTTCATCTAATTGTTGATGACCCAAAACTTAGGACTCAAGATACGAGTCCTAGGCTTTCTCTATAGTCAACAGAAAGACAGGCTTCCCTGGTGGTAACTAGTTTTGGATAGATTCAATAATCCTTTGGAAGCAGTTTTTCCTCTGTGAGGGAATCATAATTGCAGACTACATGCTCCTAACACCAAAAGTAAAGGTCAGGTTGACTGAATCCAGGTCATTGGCTCCACAATCAGGTATAAACTCACTGTAATAACTTAACAGCCTCTAGAAACAGAACATTGGGACCAAGATTTCTTGTGGTAGTCAGCAGGCAGCTTTACAACTGGGTGGGTTAAAATTTCTTCAGGTGGTGGTCGAGAGAAAGCAGGGCCTGTTCTCTAGTTGTATGAAATTTATAAAACTTAAACTTTTATTAAAAGAAAGAGAAATAGAAAGAAGAAAGAACCCCAAAATAACTGCTGAATAGGATGCTCAGTCTGAGTGATATAGACCAGTGTTTGCAGCCTGCTTTGGTTGATTTCGATCAACTAGAAATTTCTACCTTAATGGCATATGCTTTTCTCTTCATCTTGGACTGGAAATTTCAACTTGGACTTGCAAAATTATTGGGTTTTTAAAATTATTTTATGGTTTGTTTTTTGTTTTTTTTCTAATAGGTATATTTCATTTCAAAGAAAACTTTTCAAAATTGCCATAGCCATGACAAGTTCTTATGAGGATACTTCTATACCTTCTGTACATGAGTTAATCCAAACCACAGCCTCACACTGAGCTCCTGCTGAGCTATTTCACACCGAAAATCTTATCTGGCCAACCAAATAGTGGGATGTATGCTTCACTTCTTTAAAGTGGAAAGACGGAGAAGTTCCTCTGCAGAGCAACTCTCAATCATATAGATTCCCTACAGGCTTTTCCACTCCCTGCTTGTTCTGAGCTAAATGCTATTAACACTGTCTCATGCTAAATAAATAAAAGCTTTGGTGCTTTACACATAAGAAGTTCCTGTCTTGAACCATTTTTCACATTTTAGGTATTAGACTGTAAGCAAATAACCATACCCCAAAACATGCTCTCAAAGGTGGGCCAAAGGAATATTTCACATGGATTAATGCAAAGCCTAAATCTGTTGCTGTCTCACATCTGAAAATTGCCCAGCAATGCACATGCACATCTGACTGGTGGGGAAATTGTCACACAAACATTCCCAAATCCATGGATGATGGAAATGCCCTTAATATCCCTGAAAGATATGCACATTGATTTTCATACAGTCTCTTTTAGTTGTATGTTTGAGTAGCTACCTATATCAAATATCTGGGAGTAAAATAATTAACAGCTACTAGGAAAGTAACCTCACAAATAAACAGGTAAAATGCTGCATTTATTTTCCTTCTGTTAACCAGTATCTACATCACAGTCATTTAAGCAAAGCTTTTCAGCTTCATTCTTTTCAGGATGTACTCCTTAAGCTTTTGGTGATTCAACAAAAATAAAAATCTTTTATACAAGTATCTTGAATTCTTCCATGCTTTCAATGAAATGAAGAAACAATGATTTAAATAAGGATAAAGGCAACATTTCATTTTCTTTTGATCTTTGGAGAAATATCAAAGTCTTCCTTATTAAATTATTCTATATAATTGTATTACAAATGACAAAACAAGGTACCTGGATGAAGTTTTCTGGTTATTTCTAGAACTGCATACTTTGCAAAAATATTTAAATGGGAAACTGCAAAATTTCACATCTTCATTCAGTTCACATCCAAGTGTTAGAGTTCTCCTGGAGCAAGAATTTTGGATGTCACTAAACTGAACTGAGCAGTGCCACCTGTCCACTGAGTCATCACTTTATAGACTCTAGCCTATAGACTATATAGGATACACTATAGACTTTAGTACACATGTTCTTTGTACATAAAGCATATATACTGAATCTTTTTGACATGCAGTCTAACCAAGGGCTCTGCCAACTGCATTCTCATTCCTACTAGCTCTGGGAACTAAATTGCTGTTAACAGCTACAGAGCATACACTATGCTATGGAATAATTAGGAAAGAATTGAGGTTTTCTATGAAACAATATTGCTGCCTCCACTTTCACTTGCCATCACAAAAGAGAACTGAAAATCACAACATCTATTTCAAAGATAACTGGAACTTCTGAGTTTCTCCCCATATTGCAATATAAAAACCTGCAGAGGTCTCAGTTAGGAACCCATGTAGGAACTGTATACGTTAAACAGAACACATATAAGAAAATAAAGAGGTTGTCAGAATGTCTTCAGAGCAGAAAAATCAGTAGTCTAAAACCCCACAAATAATAGAAATTCTCACTCCATAAATCTTGAATTACGTTCAACCGTGGTGAATTGCCTTGCCTTCTGGCACTAAGCCCTGCTAATTACTTCAATCCTCACTCAGGGAGTGGTGAGACTTAATGTTACCATCAAAGTACATCCAGTCAGTCCTGCATCAGCCATATAGAAGCCACAACTAAATTAGACCTTGAAACCAGGCTTTTTTCCCTTTTATACTGCTGGAGTCCTTGTCAACTTAAATTACATGTGAATCAACACAAAGTCTTAAAGATGTAGCCGCCAGTAAAAACTTTTCAGCATGAAAGGCACTTATCACAGATAGTAATTAACATTCTAAGAATTAAATGCAACTATAAAATTATATAAATGTTAATAAAGAAACTCATTAGTACTTATTTTCTTTCTGCTATAAAGATTAATTAAGAGTCATAACAGTAAAGGTGACAGAATTCCTGTGATTACAATTCCACTATGCAGTTAACTTACCGTAACATTTATTTCCCTTTTCCTATAGACTTCCTTATGGCCCTTAAGGAAGAAAGGGCACTGTCTAATGATTTTCTTTAACATCACAGTGATATTCAAGAGCAAAACTCAGCAAAATCTACATGAAATGAAACTCAGCATTACAGTAAAATTCCAAATTCTGAACTATTTTTAAACTTCTGCAAAAACAAACAAACAAAAAAAACCAAAAAAAAACCCAAAAAACAAACCAGCACAACAAAAAAAAAACAAGCAACAATTTTATCTGGTCTGCTTTGGAATATTTCATGTGATCAGCTCCTGATTACATCTAGGTATATTATCAGTACTAGGAGTGGAGGTGCACTCATTGCAGTCTCAATCCTCTACCTTTATGACCTGGGAAGTGCAATGTATGCAATGTAAATAATCTAAGTAATTTCCAAGGAAGTTAGCTCAGTCATGGATATCTAGAGGTGGCTCAGGTACAATGTCACATAAAAAAAAGCAAAATAGCTTCCACAGTCAACCTGGTTATATCTGTGCTGCACTGACCTGCACCTTCGCACCATCTGGACTGCTACCTTAGAGCTTTCTGTGCTCGACAGTCAGCAAGGTCACAGACCTTTCTTTTCTCCATTACCTCCTCCTGTCTGGTTCTGATAGCCCATTTTTTCAATGTTTTGCATGAGCTATGATTTTGCTTTCTTTCAGATGATTCTGTCTTCCCAGTTGGGCAGAAAGTACTACTTTCTTCCATTAATCTTAAATTAGGTGGTAAGTGGGATATGTTCTCTCTGTGAAACTCATAATGTGCTGCCCATTGAGTAATATTCCTACTGTGCTGACACCTGGAGCCCACCAGAAAGAAAAAAAAGACAGTAGAAATATAGATCCTGGTGCAGGGAACCAATGCTGTAGTATCAGACAAATTATATGGAATTTTCTCCTGGCTGAGGGCTAAATAGCATTTCAAATCTTTTTCAGAAACCACATGTAAAGCTTCTGGGCATGATGCTGTCTTAATGCAGCCAAACAATGATTCACTCACCAGCAGCCTGACCAAGTGTACAGCAGTGTATACATAAGCATACAGACATGCCTTAACACCCGTATTAACATCCCTTCCCTGCAATCTGGTGACAGAGTGAATGAGATAAGTAACCAGTGAAGGAAAAAAATGGCTCTATTTGAATGACAGTGAGGCATTGTCTTTTCTTCCTGAAACCACTGGCTCTACTGAAAGCCTAGTTTTACATGGTTTTGCCATTTCTTTGTACTTGTAATGCCTGAAGCAAGATATGAATTGAAAAATCTCTACTTTTATCTTTCAAAGTATCTGGGAACTCATCTCCGTTTGCTAACCTGCCCAGACCTGAGCCCTTTTTCTCTGTCCCTGGGGATCCCTATCAACAAGGAAAAAACCCGAACTACTTCCCTAATTGGTAGTAAACGGTAAAAAAGCTGCAGTTGGCAATTGGTCTAGCAAAGATGGAGGAAAATTGTTGCCTTTGAGAAGACAAAATAAGATAATTCCTCGTGCTGCAGACAGATAAACTAAAATCCTGAGCTACATGCATTGTGGTTTATCAAATATCTGGAGAATGAATGGACAAAATGCAAACAAGCAAAGAGAGAGAGAGAAGCAGAAGAAAGACAAGGTAGAAATATGTAACAGTTGGCTTCAAAGCCTTGACCTCTTTCATAAGGTTTTCTTTCAATCTGTTTCTCTCCATCCCCTGCCGTCTTCCCTGACAGCAGCAGGAAGAGTGAACCAGGCTTTCGTAGATGCCTCTGGATTTCCATCCTAGTTTTTGCTCTTCCCCACTATGAGAGGAGCACCTCAAATCTAGTCAAGCTTTACCTTCCATCCCTAGGGTTGCAGATTTCAGTTTTGTCAAACTGTAGGGAGTGTAATTCTACATTATGCTTAATCTCCTCAAACAACTAGTTGCTGCTGAAGGGAATAATTGCACTTTTCCTTACTTCTCCAGATCTGTGCCCCTGTCCACTCAGGACTCATCTTCTGGTTATGCATTTTCAGGGTGAGTCAGTTTAATTCATTGAACTGACTGAAAAGAAATCTACTGACAAAAACAAGTATCTGTTTTCCATTGATCAGTATTATGATGTGACTTCCTATGGAGCTGTGAGTTTTGCAATCTGAAACACAGAAAGTTCCACCTCAGCATGAGGAGAACTTCTTCACTGTGAGAGTGACAGAGCACTGGAACAGGCTGCCCAGAGAGGCTGTGGAGTCTCCTTCTCTGAAGACTTTCAAGACCTGCCTGGGTCAGTTCCTGTGTGGCATGCCCTAGGTGTTCCTGGGCTGGCAGGGTGATTGTACTCAATGATCTCCAGAGGTCCCTTCCAACCCCTACCATTCTATGATTCTATGAGTTCAATGTCATGATCAGTCACAGACTAAAAAGCAGTTCAAATGTCCAGACCCGAGGGTTCTCACTCTGTTCCCCACAAGCAGCTGTCTAGTGCCATTTGAGATACATTAGGGTAATCTGGCTGATTTATAGGTCCCACACAGATCTCTCATAAGACCCACAAGACCTCTATCAGCTTTGTGAAGGTCATGAATACGCTACAGCACCTCAGATTATAACGATCAGTCATGTATGTGAAACTAAATCAAGTGTTAGGTTTTTTCTTCAAAGATGGATAACATTGGCAGTACTGACAAGTTTGTCATCAACAACAGGAGTTTAGACATCTACAGTGCATAAAGATTCCTAATTGTCCACAGGCCTATGGAGTCCATACATGAATCCAGACATTTGTTTGGAACCGAAACATGCTGTGATGCATTTTAAACACTGCAGGTCAAGAAAAAATCTCAATAGCATAGAGGCACATGTAAAATGGATTATAGTGTTTCCCTGGATTTCTATGTCCAAGCATGATAACTTTTTCATAACAGAGATTTAGTCAATTTTGTCTGACACCAATCATCTATCCAAGTGAACTTCATTGCTCTAACAAGCATCTCTCAGCCATTGATCCATGGTCTCTGGAATCACTAACAGATGTACGTACAAATTTGCACACATGCATATTTGCACACTGCTTCAGCAGTGCTGTTGTAACTAGAAACTTCTTTTGCCTACCTCTGAGAAAATAGACCTGAAGGATTTTGTCTGAACTTGTCCTTATTTTAAAATACAGTCTGCATGAAACGTGCAGGAGATTTAGGTGGGAATGAAAATACTGAAAGGCATTTCTTGTATATCAGCAAGGTGAAACAATAATGCTCCTAAATGCCATTTGGAGAACTGGGAGTTCTTACAATACAGTAAATAAAATTATAAATATTTATAATTCAAATATTGTATACATATAAATATTTGTATAAACACAAATATTGTACAAATATCGTTAATATTTTCCCTTTAATAACTTGATGAATTAATAAAAGAACTTATCTAAGCTCCCCGAAATATAGTATAACTAAATACTAATGAAGTAAGGGGTGAATGAACAGAATAAATTTAACACTTTGTTGTGCCCACAAAAAATTGTTTATCAGCACACTACCATTCTTTTGTCAGGGACTTTTTAATAGAGGATGTTATGTTGCTAGCCCTGGAAAGCTCTATTTCAGAACATAAATGCCAGATCAGCACAGCCAAATGTCCCTTGGTTGAACAGGATAGAAAGGCAAGCTGTAATTATGTTTAGAGGCATTCTAAAAAATAATATAATACACTGTGGAGATTGGCATACATAAATGTATATGCTATTTTAGACCAAGTTTTGATTTAAGTGTATGCCTTGAGCACGTAAAGCCAACAATATTCATGGAAACAGTGTGTTTCCTTGTCTAGGAGAAATGAGGCTTTGTAGGTACATTTCAGGTAAGAGGTAGAGCTCTTTGGCTTCAACTCAGGAAAGATCCAGGCTCCCAAGTGAACCTGATGCATAATTATGAAGAATTATGAAAAGTGAGACCATTGACTCTTAGCTTTAGTATCTTCTCAAATCCACTTGGAAGAAAAGGGTCTCACCAACATGAAGATAAGGGGCAAGAAAAAGGCCATGAAACATATTAGAGTGCTGTCCTGGGAAGCATCCTCCATGCAGGAAGCTTTCATCCCACCCACAAATCAGCTGTGAACCTCCAGGTTTAGGAGGTACTCCAGCAGAGGGAAAAAGACAAAGGGTTTGAACAAACTTTGATGAATCAATGAGAACTTACATACATAAAAGTAGACTTCCATCCTATGCAGCAACCTATAAGGATGTGAAAATTCTGCTTCTGCTGTAATGATGAAACCCTTTAAGCTCATTCTACACACATATATTCACATACAATCTTTATGAACCCCAAACAAGGAAGTGCACATCTAACATAGTAGTTTGTACATAATCTGAAGATAACTCATTTTTATTAATAAGTAAATTAGAAGGTTGCTATCTATGCACATAATTTACTAATCACAAACATCCATACTAAATTGTATTTGGAGTCCCAAGGCTAAGTCTAGATACCATGTTCCCTAGTAGAACACCTAATTTTTTCATGCAGCCGCTCGAAGCAGCCATGAAGTCTGCAAAACAGGCATTTAATAAGGATCTAAGTTATTACTACAGCTCTGAGTACTCCATTTATATGTCCTAGCTGGAAAATTGTTCTTGCAACATACTTGTCCTAGTTAAAAGAGGATTTATCCCTTAACAAGCCATACTATAACATCACCTAGTATAAGCACTAGTGCTCAAATCTTTCTTAAGACACCTAACTGTGGCATCTTAAGTGGGAGACTGCTCTGCTGTTATGGTAACTGATGGAAAGGGAAAGACATTTCCACAGGTTGTGCCTCCCTCCATTTTTCATATCTGAAGTGTCTGTACTCTTAGCTTAGCTACTTCAGTTGAGTGACCAAAGTTAACCAGGAGAAATCCAGATATACTTCTTCTGGGAACAAGCCATAATTTGATAAATATTTATTACTTCAGGAAGGCCTTTTAATCATAATGGAAATCAAATCAGATTCAATTTGATGTGTTTGATATTCAGGTCTAGTATTTTATACTAGAAATGCATCAAGGAATATACCTGTCTGCATAACTCTGGCCAAGTGCCAGAGAGATTCCTACATTCACCCAGACAGGAAGAATTTTCTACCACATACCCACCCCTCTACTTTCTTATCTAAAACTTCCACTTTAGATATAAAAATGAATGACACAAGAAAAAAAAGAAGATAGAAATACATCTTAATAAACTCCTGGCATGTCACTTAATCTATTATTTTCATGTTCTAAAAATAGAATTGCTTAAGGAGTATTCTGTATAGAGAATGCGGGTTTGGGGCTTTAAAAATGCCGTCCTACTGACAGCAAATTAAGTAGCCACAAGAGGTTCACACTACAAAAATGTGTGTGCAATGTGAATACAAGAGGTCTCAGTTTTTACTTCTTTTTAATTTTAATTTACTTATTTTTAAGTATTGTTACACATGACATCTTCTACAACAATGGAAGTCAGTGAGTTCATTTTGGAATGCTTGTCTCCTCTTGAGAAGTAGGCTATTGTACTGTAAGGAAGCAAATTTTTAGGTTTCTTTACCAGCTAAATCAGCAATATAATCTAGAAAAATATATATATATATATATTTTTTTTATGGCCATTTCCTTCCAGTGCTAGTGACAGAGTTCTGATTTGCTTAATAAGAAATCATGATTTTGTAAAAAGATAACATGGGCTGCACTCCCTCAGAAAGAGTCAGAAAAGAGATGTGGGAGGAAGAATGACATTGGGTTCATGGTGAAATAGGCAGTACATGCATCTGAAAGGATTCCTCCTGCTGGTAGTCTTAATGATACCATTTCAGAGTACTGAAGTGTTTCTGTCTTTTCATACTCAACTACTGCCAAGTGGAGATTGGACGAGATAATGTTCTAAACCATATCTGAGAACAATCAATCTTGATCCCAAAGAAGGTGAAAAAGAGGGTAAGAGGAGAAAGGAGAGAAATAATATCCTGCAGAAAAGGATATTAGGGAAACAATAATGAGATTTTTTTTTTTTCTAGGAAAAAAAAAATCACACAGTGACTCTCCAAGAAGCATTTGGAGACAGATCATATTTAGATATTGACTGCCATTTTCCAGGTATAGTCATGAATATGTTTAAATTGAGCTGTGACTTTATCTTAAAAATTCAGATTGCCAAGTGGTTTTAAGCCCTTACCTGAATGTAAATTAAATTATTTTAATAAAGGGTTAAAATAAATCTCTTTGACTTTACATTGTAAGTGGGTGGAGGAGCAGGCATTCAGCTCCATGTAGGGGCACTGACAGCCACATGGCTTAGACTACGGATCAAGGTGTGAGCCTTTTTCCATTAGCAGGGTAAGTTGCCTGTTTTGTCTTCGCACTGGGAAGGAGGAAGAGCATGTAGAAATGGTTGGAATAAACTGAGAGATGGTTTAAGGAATTGCTCCTTGGCTCCCATCAGCCTAAGTTTCTTTATGATTCACTATCATTCCACCTCCTCGGCAGCAGATGGGGAAAAAATTCAAATTGATCCAAGAGGATTAGGTATTCTTTAGGCTTCAACTTGAAATTATTTCAAGACCTGATAGCTGGACTCTCACAAACCTAGCTTTATGTTTCCAAGTGAAAGATACTAATTGATTTTCAGATGAAGACTGAACAGATTATACAGCTGGAGGTTGGTCAGCCAAGATTATTCTCACACAAAAGCAAAGAAGTGCATTCAATATCTATGATGAAAACATCCTTTTGGAGGTCTGAAATACTCTATGCCAGGAGATGTTTTGCGTAAATGGTATCAGGAGTTTAGTGGATCAATGGTACTGGATAATCTATGCATACACAACACGAATATACACACAACACATAGTCTACATAAGAAAAGCAAGAAAATCTTTATGTAATTAAAAAAAAAAAAAAAGGAGTTATACAAGGGCACATTCAGTTCACACATTTTTTGTTCTGTGAAGGTAAGTAGCATAATTCTGTTCTTAGTTATGACAGTTCAGCAAAATGACACCATCCAAGTCTAGGAAAAACAGTTTCATGTACACTTTGCAAGTGGCACAGATGCAAAGAGGAATGATGAATCTAAATGTGAAAATCTGTTGCAATATTGGTGGCATACAGCAGGCACACACGAGACTTGCCATGCATTTGTTTTTCAGCTCTGATGTGTCACCAGTGAACCTGGCACAGCTGCAGTACAGATGCACTGTATGCCATTCTTCATTGATGATACATTTCCCACGCTCTCTAAGAATTTGTATTCACTGTCACTCAGCTGAGGTTCCAGTGAGATAAATGCCTGGGTAAAGGGGACTGATGCTATTATTGCCCTGGTCAATGAAAAAGTAGAGAGAGCCAAAACTGTCCATCTTCTCTGGTGCCAGCAGCTGACCTCTCCAACATCACACACACATGAGCTGGTCATCAGCTCATGAATACCTCCTGGATTAATATCAGAATAAAAGCTTTAATGCCTGACCATAAAATCAAAACAATTCTTTCTCTGCTGCCACCCATCAAAAAAAACCCCAGGATTTATTAGGTCTGATGCTGATAGAACAACCTATTTACTAAATAATTTGTTAATCATTTTGCCTGCAGTTTACATAGAGAAATTTCACCTTGCGGGTTGTTTACATACTGCTCAATTTAACTGTTCGTTGGGCACTTGCTATTCACAGCATGTAGCTGCTCGCGCAAGGCACATGGTGTTCTTCCCATTGCCTCACAGGATTTCTGAAGCATTTCAGACAGGTTTTGTGGATTTTTTTCAGGCTAGAAGGGGGCTTTATTTAGCATGACCTGATTCATACTACAGGCCACATATATTCCAAAGCTAATAGAAGGCCATGACCACATGCAAATATGGGTATTCATATGAATCCCAAAACACAGTGCAGACAAAGCCCTTCTTGCTTTACAAATATAAATTCAACAAGAAAGATTGCATCAAGGAGCTGCTCATAACCTGAATGAACGGTGTTTGACACATGCATTATTCAAGCCATTCTCTTTTAGACAGGATAGTCCATCCTTTTCAATGCTCTGTTCTCAGATGCTAAATCTGTCAGGCCCTGAGTAGTCAGTTGTGAAGCAAACTGGGTCCTCCAACAACAACACAAACAATCCACTTTTCTGTCAGTCTGGTTGTAGATGATGGACCTAAGCACATGGAGATGCATGGTGCAGTAAAAGGCATTAAACATATGTCTGAGTCTTCCTACAAAGCAGAAAAATATTTCAGAAGAATCAAAGAATCATGACATAGTTTGGTTTTGGCTGCCAGGGAAGTATCTGTCATTTTGGGCAATTTATCCTCAAAATAATATTTAGGAATTAACAACTGCAAAATTATTCTTCCAGCAAAAAATCTGGAACACAGTAGAAGTGCCTTACTATAACTGATTTGAAAATTTAAATACCCTGGTCATCCTTTAACATGAAACTCAGGAACCAAAGCCTCAAAATTTAATAAGACTTTGGCTTCTACATGTTTATAGCTAGTGTTTCAGAAAATTCTGCTCATAGATTAGATAATGGGGAAAAGAGGAGACATTCATAAATGTTAACTTGAGCCCAGGGACACAAGCCATTGAAGGTCTGAGTACAGAGACATGTATTTTCTTGCTGATGAAACAGGGTGTCCAGGGATGTTAGATTTCATAGATACCCAACTTCCACAGTCCCAGTCAAACTGTTGTCCCAATCTCACTCTTGCCATTCAGATGTAATTAAACAATGATAGCCAAAAAGGGTCGGTAATACTCCTTTGCAATGGCAAAATGAAACAGATGCACATCCTATGACAGGTGCTTGTTGGACCCTGTTGGAAGGGGTCCAAATAATTAGCTACTCACCAGATGGGTACCAAAGCACAAACAACAACCTAATATGTCTTCTGGGTACAGACAACTTTGACTTTCAGTGATGTAATAACATTAACATGTGACAACATTTAAGTTGTCAGCATTTTGAGGACTTAATTTGGTAGTCTGCAATCTGCAATGGTTTGATCCTCATAAACCAAACACACACAGAAAGGAGAGCAAGAGTACAGCTGGCAGAGAGAGAAACTCAGCTTCCCAGTGGGACATACAGACTTTGTTTCATTATCAATAAAGGATCTGAGATACTTAAAAACAAAATAGAAAACATCACCAGCAGATACAAAAGGTATTTTAAGCAGTTTTAGTAATATATAAAATTTTCAATGTCCACTACAAATAAAGAAGACTGGGGAATTTATTCTTTGCCCTGGAAAATATATGTGGAATATGCCACACTCCAGACAGAGTGATTGGTTTACAGTGTTAGCAAGCTATCAGAAGAATAACCTTCACAGTTCACCTCTGAGCTTCATTGGTACACAAAGCATGACCTGATAGAGACAGATGAAGCTTTCCAGAGAAGAACATTACTTCTGGGAGTTTATTTTTCAGCCTTAGGCCTCCCAGGTTTGCAAGAATGAGAAATTGTGAAGGGTTTTGGTCCAGTGTAAAGACATATTTGAGGTGAACATGAGCAGGCTCCTTAACTGCTTTTTCTTCAATAAATAATGTGAAGATTTCTGCCAGCAGTCTATACATCCAAATGGAAGTGGCATATTTTTACTTAGAGCAAAAGTTGTTGAGTCTCAAGATTTATGATTCATCTGAGCAAAGTTGCCAAATCTTGCAATTTCCTCATGGTACTAGGTGTTTTTGTTAGAGCCCCAGACCTTTGAGTCATGGATTATTTGAGAATTTCAACTTCCCTCTAAATGAATAAATGAAAGTGATTTTCCAGCTCTCCTGCTTATACAGAAATATTTGGAAAACATGAGTGTGGCAGCCTAAAAAATTTCAAAACCAGAAGACAAACACAAGGCATGTATCATCTCATAAAAGACATAATGAATATTAAGTCATTGCATGATTCCTGGGACATAATGTTTAGTATCTGAGGACCTGACGCTAGCAAAACTCTTTGTGTAAATCCCAAACAGATTAACCTCAATCCTTGCCCTCTCCAGCCCTCTCTGAAGCTTCGGGTCTCAGAAGTTTGCTGGCCCAACAGAATTCTCCATTTGTAATTATGTGGTTTATTATAATGGAAATAGTTGTCATTCCACAAAAGACGGTGATTGCAGATGAAGAATCAGCAAAGATCTTGACTCATTTTATTTTACTAAGATTTCCTCTTTAATATACCAGTAAAACATTTACACACGCAAGATTAGTACTAAGGAGAACCAGATTTGTTCATTATTTCTAAGCTCTGCTCCAATTCAAGGGTGGAGGGAAAGGGGGTGTTTGATCTTCATCCATGAGTTTTGAAATAGACCCCTTAAAGAGTCACATTCATAAACATCTGTCTATTGAAATAGAAAATCTATAATGTTTACCAAATAGAATTTTCTAATTATTTATTATTTTTGGCCAATAAACCCATAACCTTTGAACCTCTCCAAAGAGATATAAAGAAACAGCTCCAATCTTCGGGGGGGGTGGGGGGGTGGGGGGTGTGGAAGCAGTAATACCTTTAATAAGCATATGCCTACAATTTCTCTCAATAAAGCAATCAAATCAGTAGCAATATCATTTGTGAATCACTATATTGGTATAAATGATTTTTGGCAGTAGTTTTGAAATTATTTTTTAAGAAGATAAATTGCTTTAAAAATAGCTATTGATCTCTATTGATCCAAAAATTTTATTTCAGTATCGTCCATGAAGAAGGGTGACAAAATTTTGGATTAAATAGGATCACTTATAACAGATTTTCCCTGAAGCTCTAAGTGTGCTATACTGAACACTATCTGCTTCTTTCAAGATCTTGACTTAAACACTAATTTCACTCCTGTTGTTTGTCACATAACTATAGATTAATATTAAACAGACATATCTGTGTATGTGCTATGGAAAGACTGGATATAAATATTAATACATAATTGTAGGTATCTACGTATAAAATATACATATATACAAATCATGGTAGTACTGCATCTTGAATTACAGAAGAATCAGAAACTTACGTAATTAAAGAATCTACTGAAATTAATTTCAAATGGTGGAAAAATAATTCCGAAGAACATCTGCTGGAACATACGGCATGACAGTATGTGCAGTATTATGCCATAATAATGCACCTTGGGTGCAGTATGAGGCATGAAGCCAAAAGGCATATTTAGAGGCAAAAAATTCTGTACCAAAACAAAATACTTATAATTTTATTTAATATCTGTAATAATAATAGTTTCCTGTTCAATTAATCTTCTACATAAAATTAAAGAGCCTCACTAACAACCACAGTACCCAGATTTATCTATTAAATTCCATTTTGTATTTCAGTAAATCCAGTGTCTTGCAGAAAGATTGTTTCCTTAGTGAAAATATTTCCATAAATTTTTTAACAGTGCCTACACAACTAAGGAGCCTAATATTCATCAAGTCACCTGGAAATCAAAGAAAGTGTTTATTTGTGGCTCAGAGTTAGACTGAGATGTCACAGGAAGACACGAAACATGGAGAGGCCAATAGGAGAGTGGAAGGACTTCTCTCTCCCTTGACTTTGTAACATTAAGATGCTGTGGAAGGACTGTGTGTATTAAAGGGGGTAGCAAAACACATGTCAGGTGTATCACAGATAAAGAAGACATTTCCCAGGGACTAAGAACAATGTAATTAAGCATCTAGTTAAAAAAAAAAAAAAAAAAGGGGGAGAAAACATTTTGTCTTCATTCTTCCAGATTTTTATGATTCATGGTTTTTTACACAAGGGTTTTTTTCTTCCTAGTTGTATAACCTATAACAAAATACTCACTTAAAGCAGTGATTCAAGAATTTTATCCTTTGAGAAGCCCCAGGAATCCTGTGTCCCTCAGAGGAAAGGAATATAACTGTCACTGTTGTTACAAAATATTAGACTACTCCAATATTTTGTAAAAGCAGAAATTTGTGCGGTTATGTGGTGTACTGCATAAATTTTCCAAACAATGGAAAACATTTTGGTGTATATAGAATTAGTCAGTTTCAAATTATATTTTATTACCAATTTCCAGATTGATTTAATTACATTTAATTTGTGACTCTCCCCCCACCTACTTCTTAATTGACTGTTCTCTGACACCTGGTCACTAGGCTGGTAACTCCATTCACTTAACTGGGGATCTAAATCAGTGACGTAGTACCTGTCACCAACTCCTGCAGCTAATGTTAGAATGGCAATGGTTGCCAGAGGGAAGAAGGGAATAATAAATTACTATCTGTATTGACTGAATAGAAGACACACACAGGGGTAACAAGGCAGCTAGGGACATTCAAGATTAACTTTAGCTAATTATTCTGATAAGCACAGAGTCTTGAGGTCTCAATCTTGTTATGCCAAGAAGCTTACTAATAATGTTTGTTAAGAAGAAATACTATCTAATTGAACCTGCTTTTCTGCAGGGGGAAGGTCTAAATGTGAGCAGAAAAGTCTGATTCTGAATCTATGTTTGAGAAAGTAATTCTGTGTTACCAATACCTTGCATGCATTTATGAGCCTCTGTTGGTGTGTGCATGAGTGTGTGCGTAACACAAAGAGTTGTGAACTAATAATAATTAGAACCTAATAATAAAATGCATATGAAGAGTGTAAAAAGTCTACTGAAATATATAAATGCAAGGCAAAATATCTGGTATCTGTTTTCACATTCAAATTAACTGAAGATGAGGACTGTCCTCCATGTGTGAATTGTTATGAATAACTTCCTGAAGACAGTTTGAAACCAAGAAATCACAAACATGCTGAATAACTAAGCAAGCTTCTCTAGCACTTTGAACAAAAGATATTTAAATTAAAAGGCTAAATAAAAGTAATAAAAAAGCAAATGACTGATCCAACAGAATGTTTTCACGATTCATTTTTATTTTCATCTTTCATTTCCAAAACCTAGAAACCTATACCATTAGAAAGGTACTTTTTTTCCATCTGCAATAAAAGGGTTTTGGACTACGCACAGTGAATGAAGTGGCCAAGCTCTTAAAGTTCCTCCTTAATCAGTCATCAGGGATTACTGGGTGGGGTAATAAAAATGTGTTATGGGTTATCCTTCCTTAACAGCATCCTGTGGCAGCCCTGCTCCTGGTTACATTCATATCTTCTTATTCTCAGTCACATGCTGGATCTATTCAATTCTGCCCATGAACAGGATGAATGCAACAGTGCAACACAAAACACATGACACTAGAAGGCACTCAACAGCTAAAGTAAAAACAGACATTAGAAAATGCCTAGGCTAAACCACTGTACTACATATTTTAATGTGAAAGAAAAATTTATATAAATAACTGAAACTTTTCTGGCCTGTCTTCCATTTTTATAGATAAAACCTGATTTCTAAGGTATAAATAAAGAAACATTTCTGAAAAAAAGTAGATTGACATTAGTACTGATGAAAGCAATAAAGGCATGATATATGGTGGAAAATGTTTCAAAACAAAAACAAATTTCATGCTCTTCTCTTTTCCTTTCAGTGTAATTGGGTCAGACAGCCCTTCCCTTTACAGGAACATGTGTAAATATAGGTTCAAAAGTGGTCAGGACAAGGGATTTGGTCTTAGTATAATCATCAAGCTATTTTGTTCTGATTTCTGAAAAAAAAAAAGGGGAAAAAAAAAAAAAAGTATGCCAGAAAACCACAACTCTCTTTTGTTGACTTGATGGGAGATTGTGCACTTACTTTTTTTTTTTTTTCATTTTTCTTCATTACAATAGTCAATAATCTGTGGATCTGTAAGTAAGCGCACAGTTATTTGATAAAATATAGAGTCTATTTTGCCCCCATTAAAATACAATAAATATATGCTGTAACTTCAGGATAAATCTGTGATTAGATACTATGATTGTGGGTGACAACATAAAGCTCCTAAGAAAGCAAGTGCTATAAATTTCTCAAACATCAGCATATTCCCAGGGAAAAATGAGCTTGAATTTAAAGTTCTAAAACCACTGGTCTTGACTCATCTTACCAATGTTTTCCAGATGCAAACTATTCAGGCTCTGAATGAAAATGTGATCCTTTAAAGAACTATGAGTTGTGTGCATCTTCCATGCTCAACTGCAGACTAACTCAATACATAAGTTCCTCTAAAGAAAGTTTGGTACAGCTCCACTTAAATCCTAATGTCAGCTGAAAATCTGGAAAAACTGAGTACCTTCAAACCTGTTACAGAAAATTTCACCACACGGTTATCCTCAAGTGGGGGATTTACTGTGACATCAGGTCTAGCCCTATGATCTGGATCTCATTGTGACTGGCAAAAAATTTATAACAAGTCACATCTTCTGACATAACAACAAAATGTGTCAAAGTAAAATCAAGTGGATAGTGTAAAAATCAGTTGAGTCAAATACCAGATCGGGTTACTTGTCTTGAGAAGTGGAAGGCACAAGCAAAGACATTTTTTTAATGTTTTTTTTGAAATATCTTAGCATTCATTTTCAGATACATAAAATGTAGATATCCTCTGATATGTCTCTGGGATGCCTGGTTGGAGACTCTAACCTGGTTGAGGCTTTGAAAGAGACAATGGAATGTGATTCCCAATGAAGCCAGTACCCAAAGAAAGCTTAAAAACAAACAAAAAAACCCACTCGCATATGTGCACACAAAGCCAAGAACATGCTCTAGCCCAAGTTTAAAATTTTAAGCAAGTCCCAAAGCACTTTGATTCAACCAAGCACATCAGCAAGTGCCAAATCACTGATCCAGAAACTCTCTCCCTTGGAAGGAGGAACAACCAAAATTCTTGTTCTCTGTTTAAGGCTTGATCTACACCCTAGTTTACCAAGACTTCCGTGTCTGCAGACTCAGACCTCAGCCAGTCCCTTCTCATTTTCCTGCAAGTTTTCAGCAGTTACAGATAAAGCACTGTATGATCTCTAGTATGCTTTTCCCAAACCCATTTATTTCTCATGTGTCTGAAGTGTATAAATTCCATCATGCTACTCCAGAGGGAATGGGCATGACTGAATTACATCTTATAAGAAACTCACTGAAGGATCTGCAGAAGTATTCATTAAAAAGAAAAATTTTGTGAAAATACTCTTTTATTCAAGCCACTCAATAAAAGTCACTAGCTTTTTTATCTTAGAAAAGAAGATACATTCTCTTCAAGTTCTAAGCTTCTTGTTACATACTAAGACTGTGATTATGTTTCACCCTGTGAAAGACTCAATTATTTCATGTCAGAAGCTCATATATTCTTGCAGTTGTTTTTTTGTCATTTTTTCTCAAAAGCTTTTCACCAGTTGTATTTTTTTTCTTCTTTTTGTAGGTATTGTATTCTAATCTAGTGTTTACCTTAGGTATTGTGCAATAATTTTGCAATTCCTTTTACTAAAGAGAAACTAAGTGGAGTCCTGTATGTACTGTGCAACTGTCAGCTATCAGAGTGGAGAATTTTGCTGTAGTCATGTTTTCTTCAATTAGTTCAGTAACAATAATCTGACAAAGCAAATTTGTTGAGAGAAGATGACCACAGAAATAATCATTATAAAAGTTTATGAAAATTCAGATTAGACAGTATAATCTCTTATGGCTGTTGTTGACCTGCCACGTGATATCTTTGTATTTGCAGTAAAACAGTATTCACTCTTATATTTACCGAGAAATTTTCAACTAAGGCAAACCAGGAGCTGATCAATAACCATATTGGGAATCAGTAGGTGTCAGACCAAAAGTGTCTGTAGCATTTAAACAAAAGTGAATGTGAAATGCAGCTCAAAATAATTGTGGCATGTTTTACTAACTCACACCAGCCACCTCTAACTGACTTGTAGCACAAGCGCATTATGATCTAAGGAGTCCTGTGACACAAAATATTCTTAATAAAAAGACCACATATTATAAATTTACCCTGTACTTCTACGACAAGATGGGTCCTGCTCCTCACAGCCTGCCCATTGGCAGGGGGACACTTAACAGTGTTTGGCACAGTGGGTGTCTCCTCTTCCTCTTGCTGTTGACAGTACCAGTTCTTGAACTGATTTTCACAAGACAGCAGGAAGCAGGTATCAGAAGTCCTTCTCTACTTCTCTGTGCTTATCACTTTGAATGCACTTTGATGAGACAATTCATGTCTCTGTCACAAGGTCCAATACAATAACAAGAATTCTATCTTTAAAAGAAATGATATGAGGTTTTGGGTGTAGGAACCCCCAGGTTTAGTATGATGCCTTCATTTATTCAAATACTGCCTTCAAGAAGATAGGGTGCCCTCTGCCTGCCAGATTTGATACAGGCTGCTTTAAACATTAGATGAGCATAAAATAAAGCAGCACTGATTTTACAAAACAAATAATTAATTTCCTGATTATAGTACTATAAACAAGCTCTTGGATTTGTCTCACCTAAGAGGGCAAGCTCATCATTGTCAGCGCCATTCATGGTTGGTAAAAGAAATTAGCATTACTAGAATATATTTAATTTCATCTGTTTTAGAGGGCTTGTCTAGGTACAAAAAGTGTCTGTTTTCCTATGGGGACTGTAAAGGATCCTAATCCTAAAGAATGACTAGTTCAAAGACAAATGTCTGCACTACTGAAAAAAGCAAAACAAAGTGAGACACAATAATGGAGCACACAAAAACATGTGTGTTAAGCATGGATATCTTAAACTTTTATTCCTCCTCAGATGCTCTGCTGTCTATTTAGCTTTACCCCCACATCAGCTTGTTCTGGGGATTTCTTCGTTCATACACTTGAGACCCTTTTAATCCTCCTCTCTATTGAATCATAGACTCATAGAATGGTTTCAGCTGGAAGAGACCTTCAAGATCAACAAGTCCAACCTTATTCCTAGCCCTATCAAAAACCACTAAACTATGTCCCTAAGCACAACATCCAACTGCCTCTAAAACACTTCCAGGGATGGTGATTCCGACTCCACCACCTCCCTGAGCAGGCCATTCCAATGCCTGACAACCCTTTCTGTAAAGAAATGCTTCCTAATATCCAG